>JARJHM010001454.1:0-26957 GCA_033356055.1 Carex pumila | reverse complement strand
GAAAGTGCAGTGGCACTGTTTAATTAGCCAGAAATAATTATCATGAATTAGCTATAACAAATTATTTATTTTATTGGCTGAATAAGAATTTGTTCAAAGAACATCCTTCATTCCTGTATTTTGTTTTTATGAGATTGAGGCCTTTTTATTAGATCGACTTTTAGTTTTTGACAATTAATTGAGGTGCTTTGATCAATGAGGCAACTTGCCACAAGCTAATGTGAGCAACTTCCAATTCTGAAGTGTAAGACTCAGCATGATTCAGTATACCAATTGCATTTCACACACACTCAGATGCATGTACCGTGAGAGAGATTTACATTCTACAGAGAGAGAGATATTATGTCCAAAGCAATATATATATATATATATATATATATATATATATATCATTTAAATAGTATAATTTGTGAATGCATTGAGTTATCAACTTATCATTATTAGATTTATGTCCTCTACATATATCATTTAAAAAGTCCAATACATGATCATTTACAAAGCAATACTGCAAATACTCGTGCATTATAAAAGTAAAAACCAAAAATGAAGAAAAAATTGTGTAGGTTTTAAAAGCTAGTACAAACTCGACTATAATTTCAAGTATAATATGTATGTTTATAGGATAATATCTGTATATTTACAGGATAATATGTGTATGTTTATAGGATAATATGAGTATATTTACAGGATATTATGTGTATGTTCACAGAAGGTGATCTCCAACAGCTGTTATGTGTTTTCAACAGCTGTTACGCATTTTTAACAGTTTTCACACATTTTTAACAGCTGTCACGCGTTTTTAACAGCTTTTACGCGTTTTTATGTTGACATGATTTGTTGAATTAGTTTACAGGATTTAGTATTGATGTTTACAGAATTAGTTGAAAATATTTGAATATTTTTGAGGGACTGGAGTTGGAAGATTGTTAACTGCTTCCTTATAAAAATAAAAACCAAAAATGAAGAAAAAAATGTGTAGGTTCTAAAAGCTAGCACAAACTCGGCACAAACCATATAGCATCGGGTGATTTCATGACCACCTCTTCTGTAGTCCCATCTTCCACGTCATATCGACAAAAATGAGCATTAGGATAATGGTAATCACGATACCAATATTCCTTTTTGTAATAGATATAGTTTCCTTTAAGTCCCCTAATATCACTGGCCCTCAAACAAAAACCATAATTAAAATCCTGCAAGAATATAATCCGATCACCAATCTCATTCAATTTAGACCATCTGTAACAACCAAAATCATCTGTATGTTCCAGCCGGTACACCTCAAATTGATACTTCCACGAGACTTCGCCAAGGCCAACTACGTCTATGTATGACATCATCACCCCAAGCAGATCTCCCATGCCATTAATCAAGAAATTAAAATTAACCTCTTCACCTGGATGCGGTATCTCTATACTTGTCTTAGTTCCAGTTGAAGCGTCATAAACGCAAGTGACTCTTGGTATTGCCAAAGACCAAAATAATCTTCCTTTGTAGCATGCAAACGCAGCAGGTTCCAGAAGTACAATTGAGATGTGTTTGATAGTTTCAGGTGGTTCAAACCTGACAAATTGATATTTCATTGTTTCGGTAGGCAAAACTAGATTCTGTACAAGTATTAAATTGATCTCGGAACCCACAAAGATCGAATTATGGTTAGTGACATGGCCAAGGCAAGCTATATGATAAGACAATGAAGGATTCAAAAAGGGAAGGGTGACTTTGGTACCAGTAAGCGGATTGAGGAAATAAAAAGAGCAAAGATACTAAAAAACAAGCAAGAAACCAGCAGATGTACCTACAAGTACATTATTCACCGGAAGGGGTATTCGTTGGGTTGTGTTAGATGAGAGAGAGTATACAAAGTATTCATTATCCCGTACTTGTTGGCTTTGGTCGATCGACATTGTGGTTGTAGCTGTTGGCCAGATAAGCCAAGGTAGCTGTACGGGAGCATCAGTTAGGTCTATGGCCAAGCACCAATTCTTACATACAGCACGAAAAATGATGAAGTTCGAAAGGCTTTCCATTTTCTTCGATATCAGATGAAGCAGCTCTATATTAAGCTCTATATTAAGCTCTGCTCTATATTATGAGACGTTGTTAGTTCTTTCTTTGCTTTGTGAAGGCTCTGATTACATTTGAGCAAACAAGTGAAGGTTAAGTACTTTTACATATATAGTGTGTTCATACTGTTCTAATTAAACCATGCACGAAAAATTGCAATTCCATAGTGTTTTTAAGCCCAAACGAAACACTAGACCAAATATTGGAGAAGTACAGCTATAACGACCATAGTGTTATACATAGTGGGCTGCTATATATCACGGATCACATTTCATGATTTTCACAAACCGATAATCGACATGGAAACAAATATACTAGCTTTTATTTCTTAGGAATTAATAACAGGAGCACGTTATTCTGATCACAACAGTTCAAACTTTCTCATGTGAGAATCTCAACAAAGTAAGTTTTTCATGTGTTAATCTCAACGCAAATCAATATTTGGGATTGGAATAACAGGTTCCTGTTATTCTTATTTCCGAATCAACATAGTATACTATGTCGATATATTAGCTGTTTGTGGAAACATGAAATTAAATGTGACCCAAATAACTGCAATTATTTTAAAATCATTATGAAATTGTTTTCTTTTTGTTGCAATTTGTATAATTCATGTAATAATTACATTAAAATTTTAATTAAAAATCATAACGTAGCTTGGCTTTTATTTTGTAATATCTTTGATACTCGTCAAATTTATTTAACCCTCTCTGCAACATCATGCGAATTGTGATTTAAAACCTTAGATGCTATGTATATATATACAATTTTGATCTTTAGGTTCTTGTACATGCATGGCGGACTTGAATTTTTGGAACGGTGAAAGGAACAAAAATCAATTAGAAATTCAGACTTAGTTTTAATTTCAATTATTAAAGTTTACACGAGGCTTTCAAGCAATCTAAAAATCAGAACCTATGAATAATAAAATATAAAATATTGATTTGTACCTTGTGAAAAGCTAGAAGCACTGGTCGAAACTTAGCCCACATCATATAATACTTTCTTTCTTCTTTCTCCTCAGTTTCCAAACAAACATATAATTTTGCTAGTGATAAACCCATGAAAGTTTTTCTCCAAGTGCTCTTACAAACTTATGAGAAATAGATAACAAAAACAGATATCAAAGACAGAAAACCAAAATATATTTTTTTTTGGAATTATTTATAGTACCCTCGTAACATATATATAGTCTCATCCTGTCTTCCATTATTTTTGGAAGAACGTGTAAATTGAGAAATCAGAAATTAGAAAGATTGTAATTGGGAGGCTCGAACAGGCACACTATTTCTGAAATAATTTGTATATATATTCCTGATAGTCTGCAAATATTATGTCTGAAATAATTTATGTAGCTCATGCAGCTTTAGCGGGTTCGGATGACGCGAGCTTTCTGACAACATCACAGAGATACCTCACTTAGTTGAATTATATTTTCTTTTGGGTAGTGCTATTTTGAGATGAGGAGGGTTCATATGTCTTCATTTTTTGTGCCTTCATCATGCCTCTATTTTTAAAAACTTAAAACGTCCAAATAAAACTGTTAGATGTGATCTATGTTATTTTCTCTCTGTGTCCATAAAAAATTATCACATTTTAATTTTGCTTTTATAGAAATCAATAAGTTGAAAAATCAATGTCTATAAATTATTTACATCAGTATACATTTTTACCAAGCTCGAGATGACAACTAAAACAAAGTTGAAATGCCATAATTTTTTACATGTGCATATATAAAATGATATAGTTCATATCCAACGGTTTTATTTTGAATTTTAAAATTTAAATTTTGAGTTATTAAAGTTTTTAAAAATGGAGGTACAAAAAATGGAGGCATTTCAACAATTATATTATTGAGTGCAGATTGCAGAGAGAGTTTTTCCTATTTTTGTACCCAATTTACCCTTCTATATAGATTTTTCTAATTATGGTTGAAACTTAATAAATGTTTGTCTCAAATATGTAAAATGAAACTATTAAATGCTATTGAAATGAAAAAGTTTCTTTACTTATTGGCTTTTTTATTTTATTTTATGGTGGACACTGCTATTTTGAGAGCTAAATGTTCAATCCAAAAAAACTTCTATATTTTAACTCAATTTTAGTAGTCACTACCAGTGCATTCTTAAGGTTATTTTTCATATTAAATTAGAAAAAAAAATTGAAAATTGAAATATATTAATGTTAAAAGAAGAAATACTTTATTTCATACATAATATTTTACCATCTTTTTTAACAATTAATGCATTGAGGATATCGATAAAAGTATTTATGATAAAAGATAAGAAGAATAACATTCATTAATTGTCGATGCTAGACTTTAACATCTATTCATAGATAAATTTACATTTTTCACATAGACAATTTTTTTTTCTATTTGCAACAAAATTTATTCAATTTACTCTTTCTTTAAATGTACTTGTTAATTTTTGTTCAATCCATTCAATTGATGCAAGAATGACTTAGCTTATTCAGTTTAACTCTCAAAATAGCAATGCTGTTATATATAATCCATAAAGAACGGCAATAAGCTAAGAAATTAATTATTCATTCTCTTTCAATAGTATTTAATAGTTTCTTTTTACATATATTATACAAGCTTTTATTAAGTTTCTACTATGAATAGAGAAAATTTTCTGTATGTTGCTCTCAAAATAGCATTGTTCTTTTTTTCTTTCTTTTTTTTTTATCTTTGACATCTATAATTTGTTGTTGTTGTGAATCATGTGATATTTATGTATTGTCAATTTGGAGATTATTTGTTCGGATTGACCACACATTTTGCTATTGGTAGAAAATAATCAGAAATAAACCATCTCCAGATTTAGGAACTCTCTTGGCAGTTTGCCTCGAGTGCATATTCTCTACATTAACTGAAAATGAAATCTTTTGAGTTAATAAATCTCAACCGTCTAATTGTAAACAAAGTCAATCTAGTTCTTGCCTATAACATAAGAGTCTTTTAATCTTAGTGCAGTTTTCATTTACATAAATTTTATAATCGAGATGCATTAACTCAAAAGATTCTCTTTTGAGTTAATGCAAATTTGTTGGCCTCTCTCCTCGACATTTGATGTTCTGTTACGTCGCTTCTCGTGAAATTAATTTTCCCTGTCATCTATTAAAATTCTATTAATTTTACTTGTATATTCAGGCTCAATCGGTCGAGTAGCCATCCCTCTTTTGTCTTTAGAAAATATTGTAGTTATATAGGCTTTAGAAAATAGTGTTGATTATATTTTCTTCAAAAGCATTCTTAATTTGATGTGTTACAAGATCTGTCACAATTAATAGGAAAAAAATAATCATATTTATCGAATTATTTTTAAACGATGAAATTATACTATTGAAACCGATTTACTTCACAAGTATTGTGTTTACATATTAGATTAATAATTTTTAAATTAATTTATATAAAGTCAAGCGGTAAAAAAATATGGAAAAATAAACACGTTAAAATCAAATTATAAACTTCTTTTTACTGCTTGACTTTATACTAAACTAAATCAAAAACTTTAAAATTTAATATGCAAATACATTACTCATGAAACAGATCAGTTTCAACGGTTTAAATTTAATATTTAAAGTAACTTCAATAGGTTGTATATAATAGCACTTGGTGAGATTAATAGCACCCTAGTTCTATTCAATATTTTGTTATCCAAAAGCGAATGAAGGAATTGATCGGCAGAGACTTCTTTTGTGTTTATCTGTGAATTTTCGAGCGCATGGACCGTCGACAATCAACAATTAAACAATTCTATACGGTGCAAATGGGAGATAATCAGATAATAGATAATGGTGGTAACTCCTAATTCCTAAACCTAATACGGTCATCAGCATGATAACAGAGTTTGGCAACAATATTCATATTAATTATGCCCGCATTATTCTATTAATTACAGTACCTCTCCGAACAAATCAACAAATTAAATAGGTATTTGTACATTTATGTGAATAATTTCTAAATTATGCTCGAATTGTTCATTATTTGATTTACTACTGGTAGCTTCTACTAGTCTTTTAAAAAAATATATATATATATATATTACTTGATTTATACCTAAATTATTCACAAAAATTGTGATTTTTTTTTCTAAACATGATAACAATTTGGTATATTCTTTACAGTAAGGAAATTATTTCTGAACTAAATTTGTATGGTACGTATCTGAATGTCGATTTTTTTTTTTTATCACATTGAAAGAAATTTTTGCACTCATATTTGTATCTGAATATATGTGCTGTTAAACGGAGTAATTGAATTAGCATAAAATCCAAAAGCCTAATATGTTGGGAAATACCATGGGCTTGGTTATTGGGCCGAATACAAAGATATTTAAGCCCTGATAGCAAAATTTGAAAATCAAGCGGCCCGGTATGAAATCATTGAAAAAGTGTCATTTATAGCGGATCAATATTAAGAGCTAAAAATAGTCCATACAGTCCGGTTTAGTTTTAGTAATTAATTCCACAAAGAATAGTTTGCAGTAATTCAGTGTTTTAAATAGTTTCTTTCCAACAGGTTAAATGTGGTCGTATGCAACCACATCCTGGATTCCTCTGGGCTCCAGTTGAGTATGTGCGGCATGCACATATAGTTCATATCTAAACTAAGGAATTTACCACTCATGCTGAGTTCTGAGGTAAGTAGCACGTGTCATACGTGCTTAGTCACACCCCAACCTTTTTTTATTTTTCCGTTAGTGCACGTTTATAATTCCTATTACAAAACTATGATATTTTGGATCCACACAGTTCTTTTTTCGAAAAAAAAAAATCGTATTTTCGATTAGATTTTTCTTTTCTTTTTTCTCGTTAGAGCACGTTAATAGTTCTGTAAAGAACGTCGATATTTTTTTGAATTGGATGTGATTTGAACTACAACTTTACCTGACCTTATATGGTCCTAGTTCAATACTTCAACCTATGTACTAGATAGCTCCTTCGATCTATGTAGGACTTGAATGGTTGCTTCAGCTTCTTCAAGCTCAATTTCTTACTATCCTGTTGAATTCGACCAATAATTTTTGTTTCCAATATTTCTTCCCACCACCTGTCTTATTGCTATTTTTTATTTGAGAAGCACCCTCCTCACTGTAGGCTGAACTTTTGCATCAAATTGCTTATATGTACTTTCTTTGCTGTTTTGCTTATGTCCGAATACCGATCATCAATTTTTTATGCTAGTTTTTTCCCTCAAATTTTTTTTATCTGTCATATTTGGCATCAAATTCGCTCATTTTTTTTTTTGGATGCCTGGGTAGCCTATTTTCTTAGCTGGTCGGAGATTGTAGTTATGCTATTGTCTAACTTACCAAATCCATGTCAAAATAACATAAATTGAGAGAAAAGAAGAGTTTGCTATTTGCAATCACTTGCAAGATCCATTTCAATAAATTATCTGTGAGAGTTATGCCCCAATTAATTAACATAAAGAATAAAAGTGGAGTACTCCACCGATTTCATAAAACAAAATCATACATTGTTAAACAAGTACCGGTACCAGTCCTGACTTATAACAACCAACTACACAAGTACGTATGTAAACTAACTCGACACCATAACAAAGCATAAATCCAAAAAACAAACCAATAGTCAAAAATAACATCCAACCAATATCAAGCACCAATACAAGACACTACCTCTAAACCAAAATAAAATGGTTGCACCCCTGTATCAAAAATCACCATCCTCCCTTATGTCGGATCCATTAGTAAGCAGAGAGGGACCCTTTGCTCCTGCACTATCCCATCTATAGCCTCCTCTTGTGCAAGTAAATCATCACAAAAAATACGAATATGCAACACATCAGTAGGAAGTACTAATGACAATTTAAGAACAGACCCAGTATATTTGGAATTCATCCAAAATTTCGCAAGAGAAATAATTTGAGCTCCTACTACCCGAGGTTTAGCTCTAACCCTCGGAAAACACAACTTATTTCTTGCCAACCATAAAGTCCACAAAACGGCTCCTCGTACTAATTCTATTAATAACCTATCTTTTAATGGTCACTTAATTAACATATAAATTAGATGACTCAATAAATCTCTTCTAAGGGAATTTGACCCGGATATCATCACAACTGCTAGATAATTTTATGCATAGGTGGTGCCGGGACAGTGGAGCTATTGGTGCTCTTTCATTATTCGCTCCTTAAAAAACAATGTGTTTAAAGAGGAAAAAATGAGCTTTATTTTTCATTTTCATCCGTACAGCGTGGTTGTAATTCGGATTTGAATCCAATATGTTTTGCGGAAATTTTTGCTACACCTTCTTTTCTTTATTTTATTCAATTGAGGAAAAAAACGAAAGATAAAAAATTTAGCTCATTTTAGTGACCAAATACAAAATTTTATGATGACTCTCATGTTTGCTTCTAAATTATATAATGGTTGTGGCATGTGGGAGAACTTGAATTTAAATTCCATCTCCTACATTATACATATTCATGTGATTTAAATTATTATGTGTAGAATCTATTATCAGTAAAATAAATATGATCTTCTTAACTTTAAACCCTTGTTAAATATGAATAATTTAGACTGGTCTTAGATATCCAAAAAACATTCCATAGAGTAGGACTGTCCAAAAAGCTGGTAGTTCGTAATTCAATTGACTTTGATTCAAAAAAAATGTTGCAATTAACTTGTTTGATTGAAGTTTGTTCTAAAACAAATCAAACTAGTTTGGTTCGAATCTTATTCAAACTCAAACTCAAACTGGGTATAGTTCGTTCTAAATTGATTCACCAACTATTTAGGTTCAAATCTCAAATTAACATATGTACCGTTCAAATTAGAGCAACGCCAGTGGCTCAGTGCAAAATCAAGATTTCATTTCAAATAGATACAAATAGATATCTGATATGATCAGATAAGATCCAATGCAATACTTAGTTTAAGCTATCCAATTTTTTGTTTTTTAAAAAAACTAAGAGCGGTAGGGCTGCCAAAAAAAGCTCGTAGGTGATTCGATTGACTTCGATTCGAAAAAAAAATGTTATTGAAGTTCTTTCTAAAACAAATAAAACCAGTTCGATTCAAATCTTATTCAAACTCAAACTCAAACTAGGGTAAGTTTGATTTTTTTACAACCTTGTTGAAGAATAGAATAAACTATTGTAAAATAAAGATATGGGTAAAATTGTAATTTATAATAGTTAGAAATGAACTGTTGGAATGTCAACGGTAAAATAAAAAGGAGGTATATATACCCCAGTATATGCTTTAGAGAAATATAAGAAAAATAAAAAAAAACTCAAGTTCTCTCATCTCTCTGTTTCTTATGAAATTAACATGGTATCAGAGCTCTAAGCTCCTGAGATCAGAAAAAATACACGCAAAAACTCGTAATAGCAAAGAAAAATAGAAGAGAGAAAAATGGCTGACGAGGGACAAAATGAGGGTTCCAATAATGCTTCCAAGCTCACCAATGCTTTGCTCAACGAGAGAAACTATCTCACATGGGCAAAGGCTGCAGCAAGAGTGCTCAGCGGTCGAGAAATATGAGAATACATCACGAGAGACAATAAAGTGCCCGAGGTCGCAAATTTGCTATCGCTGACCGAAGCAGAAAAAAAAAGCAATGAGAAAATGGAGAACCCAAAATGATAAAATCATAACATGGCTCACAAATTCAATAAAGCCATCCATTGCAGAGCTATTCCTCCTTCCTGACATGGTTTTTGAACTATGGAAAACCATCAAAGCCATGTATGGTCAAGGAAATAATTACTCTCACATTTACCAACTCAAACAAGAAATTCAGCAAGAAAAACAAGGTGAGAGAAAGTTTGTAGAGTACCTCGGTGCTCTTCAAAAGAAAAAAGACGAGCTTCGCTTATACAATGGGAGTAGTAAGTCAATTCATGCATAATTCAAGTGAAGATCACATGGGAGCTGTCACACGTATCTTACAATATCTAAATGGGACACCCAGCAAAGGAATCAAATTTGAGAAGAATGGACATACAAAGATTGAAGGATATACAGATGCAGATTGGGCAGGAAATATCACGGATAGGAAATCAACATCAGGTTACTTTACTTTCGTTGGGAAAAACTTGGTAACATGGAGAAGTAAGAAACAAAATGTGGTCGCCTTATCTAGTGCTAAAGTTGAATTTAGAGGCATGATAAAAGATATTTGCGAACTATTATGGCTATGAAAAATGATCAATGAATTAGAAATGGGAACATAAAATGAGATGAAATTGTATTGTGACAATAAGACTGCAATTTATATTTCACATAATCCAGTGCAACATGATAGGACAAAACATATAGAGGTAGACAGACACTTTATTAAAGAAAAACTTCATTCTCACATTATTTCTCTTCCCTTTGTTAAATCAACATAACAGGTGGCCGATATTTTTTGTTAGTGTAATAATCTAGAAGTCAATAATACGATAATTTATCATAAAACTTTGTTCATGAATTAGATGATTAATATCATTTTGTTGCCTTGAGTATTATTGCATTTATGGATCATTTCGAGTTCATGACTGAAATTGTGAAACTCTATAATATAGATGATATATACTCTTAAAAGGTCACTGACCAAGGTAATTAGCAGGAACACTAATTACCGCGATAAGGTTAGTATGTGGATTAAAAGATGGTTAAGTTTTACAAACCACCTGACACGAGATGTCATTTTAATCACATAGATACATGTTCTAGGAACATGGTATTTGACAGACCCCGAATGAAACATTAAATATAATTGTGTTCGTGTCATTAATGTTTTCATTCAGTGTCAGGTTCTACAGTATGAGGTATTTATCGTTCCCACTGAGAAATATGTATGTGTGATTGTTATCTAACGCTGTCCGTAAAAAACAGTTATAATGGTAGCTTTTCCATATGTATAGCTTAGCTGAGGAAGTGATAGTTTACCAAGAATACTATTTGTCCCTCGTATTTTATACGAGCTATAGCATCACTGGGCCCCTTGATAGAGTAAGATTATCTGCTAGCAGTATAATTACAAGAGTAATTATATTTGATAATCTGCTCAAGATCAAGAAAAGATTCAGTTAGCAAGGATGACACACATCTACCTTGAAACTAATCTGATAGCTATGAGACAGAAGAACAGACACAAGTAAATTGTTTACTGGATCGTGATATTGTATAGTACAGCATCATCTGTGTAATTGGATGGTCATGATGTGTTGCCAGATGCCGCTCATGATTATAGAAGTTAAAACAGTTTTAACTCTATTTACCAACATAACACAGATCCTATTGGGTCACACCATATAGGAGTTAATCGGAGAATCTTATTGTGATTGATTATAAATTGGTTATGATCAATAGTAAGATGGTTATAATTAATTATACGTGTTATAATTAAATTATAAATGTTATGTAAAAATAACAAGCAAAAACATTGGTTAATTTATAAACGTGTGTGACACGTTGTATAAAAGTTAACCGGTTAATTTATAAATGTGCAGGACAGGTTGTATAAATTACCGAAACAACAAAACGCAAGAAAAATATATATATAATTGTTCAGAATAATTATACGAATATTATTTGTGTTCGGGCCGAGGGCATTCGGGTCTTTTTAGATTCGTCTTTATCCGCATGACATGTCATCGATCCTATCCAGATGACACGTCATCGATACCGAAACAAACAACCGCAGAAAAATATATATAATTGTTCAGAATAATTATATGAACATTATTTGTGTTCGGGCCGAGGGCATTCGGGTCTTTTCAGATTCGTGCTTATCCGCATAACATGTCATCGATCCTATCCAGTTGACACGTCATCGATCTTATCCACATGTCATCCTTATCCATTCAATGGCATATCTTGTAAATAGGCATATGTTGAGGGGTATTTCATTCTTTTGCGAACCTCCTCAAAAGCCTATAAATAGAGGGGTGCATGTAGAGAGAAAAATCACTAATTCACACATATCGTTTCATGCAGAATCGAATCGGTATTTTCTCTCTTTCTCGGTTTCTCTCCCAAATAGTGTTTCGGTTGAGAAAAGAAAGTTATACGTAGTTGACGTATAATCTTGCGGGTTGTTGTGGAGTATATTTACGGGATCGATGAATAGTGTTTTATCGAATTTCACGGTATGTCAGTTTTGCATATTGATAAAACTGAGCAACCAAAAATTCGTGTTTACAGGTTTTCGTCTTTTCCCCGTGAATAGTGTTTTTGCAGAATTTCGCAGTTTACGGTATTTCTGGCAGAAGAAATAAACCGCTCTCCAGTTAGTCCTGGTGGATAACCAAAAGAGGCATCAGACGTCTGATGCTCCGCTCCGAGTTGATTCCTTCCCTGGTGAGGCTCTACTCGCTCGGTCTGCATTCCAACTGTGATTTGGAAACAAGGTATAAATATGTTATATTAATCTATTTAATTTGTAAGTAGATTAAAGTTTTAGAAATCAATCATGGAGTAGATCTGTAAAATGATTAAATTGGATTTTGATGCCAAAGGAATACTGAAGGTGGACCGCCTTGGAAAGTTTCCTGACATACCCCATTTAATCCTGAGCTTAAGTTAGATGTAAAATTTTGTTTTACTCTTTCCGCACCTTAAGCAAATAAATGGGTTTGAACCGTCAAAACCCCAACATACTTAATCAATGGGTTTGAACCGTCAAAACCCAACAATTTTAACCAATGTGGTAGCAACTAAACCATTTGAAAAATACTGGAGAAGGTCGGAATGATAGACATTTACGTACCCTCGTGAGGGGGAGTGTTAAGATTACACTCAGTTCCAACATAACTTGCTGAATCATCTAGAAGATCTATATCTACTCAAAAGAAGGAAAGAATAAATTCAGGGATATCAATCATAGAGTGTGAAATATGCAATAGATAGTATTTGATTATTTATCATTAATTCTAAGGATTGGTTTCCATGTTTAGCATGATATACAAAATATTTATGAATTGATAAATAGACATGTAAGAGCCGTGTAATTCATATAAGAAAACAAAATCTGGGAGGGAAGGGAGATTCATATGAGTCTTGTGTTCTTGAGTTATTGAGTTGTTCTATTAATTTTGACAGAGGAGTTATATTTAACATTATAATTTATCTAAAATATTACGAAATCATCAATTAATTATCACTGATCGAGTTCCTTCATAGACATCTTTATTTTTTTATTATTGAGCTTTATATAGCTATTTTTTTTTATCTAGTGAGCTGTATTTTATTTTGGCCAAATTGGTTGTATACCTATCAAATTTTAGCTTTTTAAATTTCTTTTAAAAATTTATATTTAATATGACCCATCGAATTTTAAATTGTTAGATATTTTCCACTATATACTCTACTAATTAAACCGATAAAAACATTTCATGACAAAATATTTGTAGCTCTCGAGAAAAGATGGCAGTAAAAACTTTTGAACCATTAATACATCAAGATTTCATCCATAAAATAAATGAACATAAGTATAGATTAATGTACAAGCAACACAGAACTAATTTGTTTTTCTCTCTTAATATATTTTCGGTTATAGTTGTTTTCTGAACTCTTGTTTTATTTAATTAGGCCATGGATTTATTTTCATTTTCTAAATACTATGGCCTCTCTTTATGTACGTCTCATGTAAATTAATTTGGTCTTCCTAGCAATACACTAGAAATATTGCTAATAACTATATAATAAATAAAATATTATTTTATAAATATCACATAGTTCCAATTCATACTCTCAGTTAGATTTTGTTGTTGTTATTGTTATTTGTATCATTACTTGTAAGCGAACAAAAAAGTTATCTATAAACATTTTATAAAAAAAAAATATGAATAATTAGTTCAGTTTACGAATTAATTTGATGAAACTGCCTTAATTTGACCTTTCATCAATCAAACAATTTAAATAGTGGAGGATTTAAATATGTTTATTCTCTATAATCTATATATAGAAACTTGAAAACTTAATTTAGCAAACTTTATTCAATGTCCACAAGATAACAAGACCTTAGCCCTTAGGCCTACACGGCTACAATTGTCCGTGCCTCACATTCTAATTAATCGTTGCTCGTGTGATTAGTTAAGGTTTTATGCATGTTTCATGTGTTTATGGCGAATGTATTATACACATAAATTGATATTGATATCCAGACTTTTATAACTTTCTAATAACCTCTCAGGTGATTAAGATTCTATAATTAAATTATATATTTCCGATATCTATATCTGTAGAAGCTGAGATGTTCAGACGTTTAACACTTGCACTTATAAACGTTTAAATTAAATATTTATTGAAATTTTTTTGCTTGTAAGCTGGTACCAAAGATGTGGTACCGAATCTGATACAATGTTATAATGGTTTCTATTTTAATGAAAAATCGGTGGAATGCCCACTATTTTCAAAAAGAAAAAAAAAAAGTTCTTCAACATTAGTTACGGAAACACAAAAGAATAAATTATCTAAAAGAAATTTTAAAAAAATATCTCCTTAATTTTTCATTTTTCTCTTGCTCTACGAAGATTGGTAGATGTGACTTGTTGACTGTTGTTGAACAGACTTTTCTTTGCACCTTATTTGACTGATCGGGCCTCTTGCTAGCCCCTTCAATGAAAATTTGAACCTGGTTTGATTTGGTTTGATTTTCTGACGTGTTGGCGTGTAGAAAGACCTCCTGTAGTCCTGTCTCTGTCTCTGTCTCCTCGATCAGAACAGAATTTATTGCTCTGTTGTCTTTCCTTTGCACGCCTTTCTCGAGCACCGCTTTCAGAAAACATTCCATCTGTTGTCTGAGTTAACTTGATAGCTTTGTACCGAAGGGAATGGTTGATATTAAGGAATCTCAGCCTCCTTGGAATTCGAGCTAGCATAGGGAGCACAATTATGGGGCTTTGAGATTCGTGCCAAGTTAAAAAAAACGGTACAGATCTACTCATTGTAAAAGATTCCCTGATATATCAGGTAATGGAGAGGATGTGAATTCGTAATGTGTCCCATTGGGTGGCATTCGTTTTGTCACACCTAATCCCGCAATTTTGTGTTGCTATCTTTCGAAATTTTGTTGTTACTTCTTCCCCTGTTTTTTGTGTGTCTGATTTTGCTTTGGCTGAGAGCCTGAGATCGCCATTTTTGGTACTTAAACATTCTTTACCTTCGTCACCTTTTTCTTCACTCGCATTGTCTTTGTTTTCCCCTTAGGTCTCCCTTGCATGATTGCATCATATCATATCTGTCTCTTAAACATTTTCTAAGAATTGAATTTTGATTACTGTTCTAGTGTTGATTGTTGAGTGGTTACGAACTTACGCTTGCACACCAAAATTACAAGTACAACCATTGGTCTTTTCCGAACCAATTATTTTATTATAGAGCTCCTCTCACATGTAAAAATTTATTTTATAAATCATAATTAGAAATATTTTTTAATAAAACTAATCTGATTATTTTATTTTTTTTTACAAAAATTATAAGGATCAAAATGGCATTTCGGTCCCCAATTTTTTTTTTTTTTTTTGGAGGGGGGAAGCAATGTCAATGGCACCCTTTTACCCGTTCATCCGATCCTTATCGTGTTCGAAAACACGAATAAGAGTAAGATTTTTTTTCCATTAGTTAATCGGGTACGGGTAAGGGTAATGATTTTTCTTCCGTTATCTTACTCGTTTTCGTATAAAATTATATATAGAGATAATACATGATACAATAAAATTTTATATTTTATTAAATTTTCATAATACAAATTAGTTGTATTCATTATTTTTTTCTTATTTAAAAAAATATTTTACCAAAAATACAAATCAAAATGTTAATAGCATTTTTTTATCCGTTTACCTGATCCGTACCGTATTCGAAAATACAAGGATAAAGATTTTTTTTCGTTATCATAACGGGTACGGGTATGCAAATATCTCCACCCGACCCGTATCGTACTGACACCCCTATTAATAACCATATTACTGGCGCATATATATTGTTGTTAGCACTATGCATCTTTGTTATTTTAGAACATATTGAACTGTAATAAAATATTTTAGCATTGGGCTTTACATACTGAGATTTTTATTTTTACTCAAAAAATAAATAATTTTATTATAAATAACCACATTTTTCGAAGATTTTTATTTCTACCCAAACCGCATATATTCTGTGCAGCATGCATTAAAAATTCGGACCGTGTAAAATATATGCGGCTCGATTTTTTTTTTAGATTTAAAATTCGGACAACATAGAATATTTGCAGTCCGATTTTTTTTTTTTTTCAAATGGCCTAGGCAATTTTTGAGTGATAATATCTCACGATCTGTTTAGAGATTTTGAATGAAACTTTACAGTCTTGTTCTACAATATCAAGACTGCACTCAAAAACATTTTAGCATTGGACTTTACATAACTTCATCGCAGGTAACATATGTCCGAATTTACTCCAAATAACATATAGGACAATGTATTGGTAGATTATTCTCTTGGTATATGTATCTGTTTAAAATGAATTTTTTTATTTTGAATTTCGACATTCATTTATTATCTATATTTGTATTTATATCTGATCTATTTGTATTTATATCTAATCATTGAAAAGGGAATACGAATTTGATATTACAATTATCCACTCCAAATTTGATTACAATACGACATAAATAAGTTGTAATATTATGTGTACAACCATTACATATCAGAAAATTCAGAACTCATTCTTGTTTAATTTACATTTCCTTGTTCTTAATGGGACTACAATGATTTGCTGATATGCGTTTTGTCATATAATAAAAAATTGATTTTCCATTTTTATCTTGAATTGGCCGTAAATGATATATTAACAACACCACATTATGATTTTTTTTTAATTAAAGGCTGAACGTTAAGCCATCAAACTATTTAATATTCGCAAAGTATTGTTTATTTCAGATTTCGAACTTGCAACTTGCAATCTTCCACACGAAGAGCAGTGTAAAGACTAGTTCTCATGATTCAAATTATTTAAAATGGTAATATTTGCATCTCATTGAAACAGCTAGTTTGGTGGAACATAAATACATAATTTATACCACAATTCTCATTAACAATTGATAATTATATATTTTTTTTTCTTAATTAGGATGCTCACGTTTTGATACCAAGACTGTTTTGTTAAAATCTTTATCCGAAACTAACGTTGATGAATTAATTGAGAATTGGAGAGCTAGCGTCGTCGGCTGCTAGTTTCAAAAACCAGAAGCTAACAATATTGATCAGTTGAAAACTTTTTGAAATCATTGCAAAGTTAATTGAAGCATCTAGTTGTAATTAATTTTGAAAGCTCCAAAAATTGGTAAATTCTTCCAATGAAAATCCAAAGACCTTAGAATCCGGCTTTATTGAAATCTATGGTAATATTTATCTAGTTTCAGTCCCTTTTTTTTTTTTTTTATGTTTCTATTCCACAAAATAAGTGTCGAAGGAAGGATATTTTGAAAATTCTTGATAGCTTTTAGTAATAATGATTCTTTCTTACCCAAAGGATATTCATATTAGTATTACCCGAGTAGAAAGAAGTATTTTACAGGGTTTAAGTGCAAAAAAGTAATCATAAGCTAGTATTTATTTCTTTATTAAAAAATTGAAGGTAAGTTGTCGTAAACTTCTAATAGGGTACTGTCGTCTCGTCTTGTCGTTTCCCCTTCCTTTCCGATTGCTCAAAAGTCGAAACACTTCTCAAGCAGGAGTACAAAAGATTTGTACTTTCGCCTCTTTCTCTCGCAAGTGTAAGTGTTTAGGTAAATTTGTTTTTCGTCTCCCCTTCTTATTGGATTTTATTGTCGTTTCAAATAAATTTTCCGAGCCTTCTTTCTTGAAAAAGCTTTTTACATGGAACTTTTTTTGCCTGAATTTCCCCAAAATGAAAAGGCATTTTTAGGAGTCTTTCTTGGCGCCAAATGAAAAATATTTGTAATTAAATTGAAAATTCGCACTAATGTTCCCTCCTCTTATCGTTTGGAAAGGAAATTTGTTATTGTTAGAAATTCCTTCTTTAGGTTTATTTTAAATTATTATAACAGAGTTTTCCTAATCCGACCCTGTTTTTTATCTTTAGGTTCAGGGCTTAAGCATTTCTTTTCTTAAATGTGGAGGAACTTTTTACCCCCGTCTTTTATGTACCAAAAAACGGTCAGCTTACCAAATTAGGTTTTATGTAATCATTTTTTGTTTGAGTTTCAAATGACAATATTAATGTAGGGTTTAGGGTAAAAGGGTGTATGGGTATTTTTGACAAAATATCCAAGGGGATACTTCTCCCTAGTTTGTTAATTGTAATAGCTCGTTTAACATTTCATTCTTTCTTAGCATACTAAAATAGTTCTTGATTGCATTTCATGATTTGGATTTTGCTGACAGAGGCATTAGCTGGAGAGAAACCCTGCCAGATGGCTGGCAGGTATGTTGTTTCTGCTAGAGATAACATATTTATTTGTTTCTAATTTGATTCTATTCTTTTTAAGTT
Source organism: Carex pumila (assembly GCA_033356055.1). Lineage (NCBI taxonomy): Eukaryota > Viridiplantae > Streptophyta > Magnoliopsida > Poales > Cyperaceae > Carex > Carex pumila. Next base: position 8,441 of record JARJHM010001454.1, on the reverse strand, counting down.
AGCATCTGTGATGATCTTTCTGGGGTATGATAGGGTGGGCTCATAAAATATTGAACTAAAACACAATCAAATGCATCTTTTCCGGTGTGGTTTTTTTGGCCATTGCCATACCTGCCATATAATTGAACACCTTAAATACTAATGCACTAGACAAATTATGAGATAATGACTATGTAACTATACGCTTAAATTACTAAACTCAACCTTATTCCTAGAATACTATTTCTTTGATCATTGCCAAAATCAATATACAGATGTAGAGGTGGGCGTAGTGCATTTAGATCAAGGGACAGAAGATTTTCAACTGAGAACAAACAGAAAAGAACTGGGCTGGACAACAGCTGCTCACCAGAGCACAAATGGATAAAAACTGGACATCATCCGGACAGGTCAAGATGCAATGTTTCCCCGGAGAATAAACCAAGAACAGGTGGATTGGATCAGGGTAGGTCCAGAGGGGGAGGTAGTACTGATCCAAGTTGTCTTAGCAGGTACATGATATTATGCAATAGTAACCTGAAAGCTTATAAATTATCACTGCAGTAGAACATAAGCATTTGAGTCGTGTCACAATTTTATAGAAATATTTCAGTTATTTTTGCTGGTTAGGAATTGATAATTGTGAATACTTATTTGCTTCAAATATTTTTGCTATTTACTCAAATATAAGAGTCCTTTGATTTCAACGACTTTTATCTCTGGTCTAACACCCATTTCACTCTTGGGTTCTGTAAAACGTTCAACAGGAGTCAAGGAATGAGTCCTACTGATGCCAACAAAACAAAAGACAAAAGGGAGAAACAGTTAGGCTTTTTATCTCGCCCAAGAAAATGCTCTGATCTAAATGAAAAGACTGGATCTGACAGGTGGGGTCCAGAATCAACGAAGAATGCTAACCAAAAGGAATCTTATTGGTGGTGTCAAGACTCTTCATCGATCAAAAAATCAATTAGTGCATACTAATTTTAAGCCATTTATAACAATTAATTTGCAGAAGGGGAGGACAGAAACCAAGCAACCAAAGCCGTTCACCAGCACCCAAATGGAGAAGAACTGGATGGGACGTGGAGAGGACCAAGAGGTAGAGACACCAGTTACTCACCTGCCAATAAACAAAGAGCTGGCTGGAGCCAAGGTGGGTCCGGTTACCGAGGAAGAGGTCGTACCAATTCACCATACAGATGCCAAAAGAGGTATGAACCTTTTCTATTCATTTACATAATCAGAGGTTCTCTCTCTACTTTAATGGGTGATCCTCACTTAGTTTCAAACTTGATCTAAGAGACTCTTTCTACAGCCCGATTAGAAGGTCTAGAAGATCACCTAGTTTACAAAGGAGCCCCAGTCGTGTGCCCAGAATGGATCAAGATAGAGAGAAAAAGGATGGCTTGGAGGGTAGGTATGACAAGAAAACGAATTATGGAGATAATACTGTAATGGAAGAAAACAACATTTCACAGGAGCTGCAGATTTCATCTCAATATCATGAGGATGTGAAAGAAAAAGCAGTAAAGAACTCACCAAGAATAGAACATTCAATGAACCCAATGGCATCTCAATGGGATAATGATGTATGTATTGCAAGTTCACATGCTACCAGTACCTTTTCAGTGAATCCAACTGCCTCTCAATCTCTCTCAAATCAACAGAATCCAATCATGGCTTCCAAGGTGGGGATGTCACAAACAAATCAAAATAGTGTTGCTGAGAAGCCAAATACTGATGCAGTTATGCAACCTATATCATGCACATACACAAATGTGGGGACCTCTCAGGCTAGAGGATCAGATACTGGGTCTGAGTTGTCTGCTGTCAATCCAGTGGACCCAACTCCTGAGGTTCCTAAGCTGGGACAGTCACAACTGAACCAAAATCACTTTGTGGCAAATGGAACAGCAGCAGGAGAGAAACCCAATGAGGTTGATAACCACAGCTTTGAATGGGCACTGATAGGTTTTGCAAAGCCAAAGCTGAAGCCGTTTTGGTTAAATCGGCACTTGAAAGAAGCCGATTACCGGCAGATACTTAGTAAGTTTGTGAATAATGTCACTCGATCCCTTGGAACTTATGTCCCTCAGACCCATGAGAACATATGCAAGTTTGTAAAAGAACAAAATGACTGTCTAAGCAAATTTCTACAGGTGTGTATGTAGTTTTCTCTCTTTTGATTAAGTAAATTGTGTTCCTTTTACTTCGGGTTCTTTTTTTTTTTTTTAATGAACTTGATAAGTTTCCAGCTAGTTTATCATAAAATATATATCATACTTTCCTTCTACAGATGTACCTGGGAAGGTTTGTGAGTGAGGACGTCATAATAAATATGAGGTACATTGTCAGTTCTTATGTATTGTTGAGTGGTACAAACATTGTAGTTACATAATATTTATTTAAATTGAGATAAATAAGTCTTTCTATCTTTTTGCATACATAAATTCAATGGTTTTCCTATGACAGTAGTATATAATAGGATTTGTATTTTGCAGATAGCATAGTACTGTCACATGCGTTGTTATATTGGTGAACAATCAGTTTACACTTGTTTCATATGGATTATGTTGATATTATTTAAAGAAGGATATTGTTAAGAGACTTTTCAATGGAGTTTAAAGTAGATTCGTTAGGTACACAAAAAACAAAAAGGATATATTTAAGGCTTAATGGGTCATCTGTTTGTTTATATAGGTGATTTATGTGAGAAAGGACTAGTGAAGAGTTGAAATTTATGGGCTGTTCTGTTCAATTTATGTCAGGCTTCACCATGGCTTATTCTATGTTTTCCAGATTAACTAGTTTAGCAGAGAACTTCATTCCTGCTCGCTGTGTGATACCAATACTATTCTTATTATATCTGAGCCTGTTTTTTGTTGGACAATTTAGTGCATGCATCTCTGATCTGATAAATTTTAATGTATTAAATATATCATGTATGTGTAGTACAACCGCCAAAGTGATTAAAAAGGAGGAAGCGGCTGTGTTGGCTGCACCGGCGGATGAAGTGCTAGCAGAGCAACCTCTTAATGATCACCAGACTGAACCTGAAGGCCTCAACCCACAGGTGCTGGTCAACCAGACTGCGGCCTCTGACAACCCCGCTGCTGAAGAGGAAAAACTGGATGGCAACACTGAGCACAACCACCAGTATGAACTGCATGACACTGAAGGTGACGAATCAGTTCTGGATGCCTTCAACTTTGACTCTGAAGATGATCTCCTGCAAGATGAAGATGGAGGCAATGCCTCTGTTTAGGCAATGACTAGGCTAAGTTTTTATGTTATATTTATTTTCTATTTCTGCATCGTTTTTGTGGTTGTGAATTAGTGTGGAGCACTACATCTTTTGTGTAATCAGCAATGTCAATGGAACCTAAGAATTTATATTTCTTTTTAAAATTTTCTCAATTGGAATGTGCGAGACCTTAGTGATTTAAACAAGTGCATGATTATAAAAAATACGGTTTTTAGATGCTAATTGCGACCCTGCTCCAGAAGACGGTAAATCCTTGTAATTCATGCTGACAACTAAAGAAGGTTCAGTTTAGAGTTTAGACCCTTTCATTCATACTGACAACTAGAATCCTTCTAATTCTTTAGCAATTCCCATGCTCTATAATATTCGTAGAAGGCTCTCCAGTCCGCTTCCATGGGTGGTTTTAATTCAGAGCATGTTGTTGTAGCTCCTGACAGTCGGTGTAATTTGCTCCGAAAAAATAATAACGTACGCATCAGACATGATAATTATGCCAAGGTCAAACACTTGTGAAATAAAATGGTTGCCTAATGCCTACTATCATGATATCATCAATAAAAGATCGCGCGTCTATCTCTCATTTATCAGAAAGTTCATCATTTTTTTCACTTTAAAATTCTTATATATATAGTTCACTCTTAATATATATACATAGTTCCTTCTTTTTTTATGCACTAAAAACTGTGCTAGAGCATTGGACGAAATGATTTGTCATTAACAAGCTAAATTAATTAAAAGGCATAAAATAATTAAAATTTAACACATATGCACATGATCCGTACATATCTCTATCCACCCAAGTAATTGGCTCACCATTTGTTCTAGAGAAAATCATACATATCTGATCCAAGACATTTTTCTTGAAATTTTAAATTGGTCCGAATTCAGTTTTTCTTTATTAATTAATATTTCTTCAAGAGTTAAAATTAAATTTGGTCCAAATTCGAGTCAACTAATTCGATTGTAAACAAATTCAAAATTTAATTTACTGCAGAAGATGGGCATTCACTCAAGTGCAACCTTACGGGCCTTATAATTGTTGCCTAGTAACAAAAAGAGAAATTATCTCTATCCACCCAAGTCCAAGTAATAAAATAAGGTCAAAACGTTCAACTTAAAAAGTACTATTTCAGAAAAATCCCAGACGAGACGACCATATTTTATTAAATTTACTTTAAATCTTTGACTTTGAAGAAGCTAGTAGCTTTGGAACAACTCTTGCAAGACCGCAATAACAATTTACCATGCATTACCAATTCAACAGCGTTATTTTATTTTATTTTGATTTTGATTTTGATTTTGATTTGAACCCGTAGGCACTTTCACCTGCTTTGCCAGGGTTACAAGCAATTGGCTTAGAGCACCTTATTACATATATATTCAAAAGCTATTCTAATTGAGGTTCCTTCTTGCTGTCACTGATTCGAGAAGAGGGGGTATGTGAAGCCAACATACCCAATTCTTCCATTGCGTCAACACTCAACTGCGTTATCAGCCTGTATCTGTATGTAATAAAAACTTTAAAAAAAAAAAAAGTAAAAAATTGAACAACATGATTATTGAACGATATCACGCTGGAGCAAAAAATATTCATTGAAATGTTACTTTAGAATCCTATCTATATTTAATTCGTACTACTGTTTTGAATAGTATTTTTTGAATTATTTTTTAGCTGTACAAACAATGCGTTCTTTATTTAATAATCCATCATTAGCTTCACAGACCTCTGCTAACTCACATAATTTCCTTATTCACATGGGAAAATTAATTAAAATCAGTAGTAGAAAATTAAATTACAAACTAATATACCACTATTCATGAAATTGCAAACTTTTAGTTTGTTTGATAATAATATTAATATTTTAACGCACTATCCTATTATACCGATTGTTTTATTAATACCCTAAAAAAAAAAAAAAATACTGGATCTACTCTTAGATTCAAAAAATTTCTAAATCTGCCTTGATCGTCCCATAATTTATAAATAGTATTTTTTCTCTAATGCCTACTCATAATTCATTTCATAAATGACCTATAAATAGTGTTTTTTTCTCTAATGCCCACTCATAATTTATTTATAGCAGTTGAGGAGAAAAAGGCGATTTTTAGACGATTTTTTAAGCAATTTTAGGTATTTTTTTAATTAGGAGAACACTGATAAAGGTTTATTGGGAAATGTAGTTTATCAAAGGAAAAATGTAGATATATTTTTTTAATTAGTATATTTCTCTTTCACTTTATTGTCTATTATTGAAAATGAATTGTAAGTGGACAAGAGAGAAAAAACCACTATTTATAGAGCATTTATAGCTAACCGCTCCATTGTGGAGCGGTCCACTTCCAAAACTAGTGTATTGAAATAACCCGCCTGGGTCGGATCCAGACCGGACCACCTGTGGTCGTACCTGACCAGACCGTACTTGTGGCCAGGTTTAGAACAGGTGCACGGGTAACCCCGAGTAAGTGTTAAAATGGGCTGGGACTGGTTTTTTGGAAAAAGATCTGTGATAACTCGGACCGTGCCAAACCCGAACCTGCCCAGACTATCCCGTGAACCCACCTACCTGCCCGTTCAAACCCGTCCAAACCCGCTCGAATCCGCGATAACCTGCTCGGATCCACCCATACCCACCCAAAAAAATTCAAATTTTATTAAAAAAAAGTTTTATTGTAGGAACAACACGTGCCAATGCAAGGATCAGTCACATAAAATCAAACATCTTTTCTTATGATGTGAACAGTTTATACTGGTTACCTGCGAACTAAAAATTCTTTACAACGGAAATTTAATTAGATTAAAAAAAAAAATTCTTGTCATGCTTGTATTAAAAAAAAATTAAAAAATTGTAGCATTGTGCCATGTATTATTAGGCTTCTGGTAATTGATCTACTATTAAAATTTTCACAATTGTTTTTGCAATTGTTTTACCTTAATCTACGGACACCCTTACATCTTTCTTTTTTTCTTAATTAGCAACACCAACATCTCAACAACTTAATTATTATAGGAAAATTTATCCTAACGAAGGCTATGCACCTGGCAAAATATATTTGCTGAACTAACATGCAAGACAAATATACATCCGATTTGTATATTTCTTTAGATATACCAACTACTAGTACATTACTGGGTACTTGACAACAAAAAACAGCAAAAAAAAAAAAAAAGTAAAAAGGAAAAATAACAGAAAAAAAAAATGGTCTGGACCGACCGGACCCGTGCTACTCGGGGGTTGAGCCGGGTCAGGGTAAGGCTTTTTGAAAATAAACCCATGGTACCCTACCCGAGCTAACCGCAGACCCAAGCAACCCGTACCCGTGTCAACCCCCCGCCCGTGCCGGTTTGACTCATACCCGTCCGGTCCGGCCCATTTTCAATACACTATCTATAGCTGATCGTCCCACTATGGGGTGGCTGGGTCTTGAAGTGGACTTTGGAGCGATCATGACAGATTTCGAAATTTTTGAAATCTGAGGATTGATCTAGTAACATTTTTTTAGGGTATTATATAAAAAATGGGCATATTATGTAACCAACAATTTATTTCTGAATTACATTATTATTATATCTAAATGACATATTGTGATGATAAAAAAATATTTTTACATGCGAAGTACATGTGTGCGGATGCCTTTTTGGTAGGCTACAATCACAAATAATCTATTACAAGACGGAGAAAAGAGAAAAAAAAAAGTGTTTATATCATTGATTGATGTGATGTGATGTAGATTTCTGAGAACAAAATTTACATAAATTCATTGATTGATGTTGACTTTACAATAAAAGAAATAATTATATGCCTCTGTTCTGAATCAAATTTTTTTTCTCCTTTATTTAACTGTACAACAAGTAGCAATATTATTTGATAAACTTACAACAAATAATGTGGCTAAGGTATATGATACGGGCTATCTCAGAACAACAGGCTGTATGCTGAAGATGGGCTAAAGTTGGGCTCGCCCTGCATGAAGTTGCAAGCCGAAAAGAGGTGGTAACGAGGTCAGGAGGTTAACCTCGAGCCTCTGAAGTCAGAAGATGACTTAAGAGACTTGGAATGATCTCGGGAATATTGAACTTTAACCTATATTATTTCCGAGATGTATGTGTTAGTGAGTGTGTACTTGTGGTTCGTCATTTTCCTGTCAAAAGAAGGGCTTTATATATGGTGATCTACATATTGCCTTACCCCTGCCAAGGGTAAGCCAGTTCGTGGATCAGTTATGAGATCGTGTGATCGTGGTCATGATATAACTAACGGTTATGCGACGTCGTGAATGGTTAGGTCATAATCGACATCGCGGGAAGTTACAAATGGTTAAGCGACTTCTGGGCTTTAAGTCGCAAGATACGGACTATCTCGGCCCATGTAAGTCTCTTAATTTTGGACTTCGATTATAAAAGGACTTCGGTCATAGGCTTTGCATTGTATTCCGGGTTGACCTCTCAAATGAAGAGGTTCTAATTCCAGCCTTATTCATAACCCATATTAAAGTTAAAAGAATCTTGGTAACATAGCCCTGTCATTATATAATGACAATTGAAAAAAAAAAAAAATTAGCCTCTACCCTACCTAACCCAGTGAAAGAAATATTAAGTTTGTTTAAATCAGAATACAAAAACCAAGAAGAGCTGTTTCTTTTATTTTGAGTAATTAGCCAGATGCCTAGAATAGATGGCAAAATGTATAATTTACCCTTCTTTTTCAAACTAACAAACAAAATATCTCTTCTCATAAATTATTAACAAAATGTCCTTGTGGGTCCCATTATTCTCTCCCTTTCCCTCCCTCCCACTTCTTCTTATTTACTCCTACAACTTTTTATTTGAAATGAAAGATTAATACTATATAGAAATTTTGTAAACTTAGGAGTGTATATATTTTATTGTATAATTTTTTTAATGTAGATCTTATAAGTTAAAATTGACAACATAATATTAACTAATATACAAAATATTTTTAACAAATAATTTTCTTTAACTGTCATTATAGAATATATATATATATATATAAGTCTAAATATTTGTGTCAGCCAAACACATTTTTAAACTAATTTAATTGAAGTCAAATTTTTAAATATACTAGTTGACATAATAATCTATAAATAGGCCTTGTAAACTATAAATAGGTATGCATATACAAACTAGTTTTTTCTTGTGACGCATAAATTTAAGAATTTTTATTTTTGAACCATT
>JARJHM010001453.1:0-26958 GCA_033356055.1 Carex pumila | reverse complement strand
GTCATTCAGGAAGGTTAACCACTTGTATATAGTCATTCTGAAAAAACTTATTTTCCTAATATTCTTTTCAAACACAATTTTTGGTCCTTAATTTTAATTTTATATTTACATCAACCGATTGGGTTTCATTTCTAGCTAATCACTTGTATATTGTTTAGCACCAAATATATGTTTGATAATATTAAAACGGCAAAATGTCGGTTTAATCTCTCATGAATGCATATAAGGGTTTATAATTATATGACATTTGATTAACCATGCATATATACCCAAACATCAAGAAGATTATGTATTTTGTGTCATTGATAGTTCATATGGCATCGTTATCTCATGTCTAATTAAGATATTCAACGTTTAATGCTATGTGTTAGTAATTGTGATTTTCTACACGTTTAATTATTTTCTGCTAATTTCAAAAACTTTATATGCTATTTTTTGTTGTTGTTGTTGTTTTGCTAATGCAACTAACATCTTAATATAAAACAACATTCGTTTCAATCACTTTTTATACTAACCCAAACAGTAAATTTTTAGTACACCGGTTTATGGTAATAGATTAGAATTAAAATCTATTACAATTAATTTAAATTTAATTATCAATTACAATTAAATATAAGTTAAATAAAGTTGGTTTGACAATATTGACGATAATGATATATGAAAATTAAATTGAAATCTAACATTTCTCATTTATGATATCTTGATAGATGTTTCCATTTTCTTTTCTTTTTTAAAATTCAACAAATATCTGTAGTTTTTTTTTAAGTAAATCCTATAGATTAACTTCTGGTATCCATTCGGACCATTTCACTTTAGATACTTCTTGTTGCGGAAATTAAACCCACAGTACTCTATGTTAAAAGATATATTTGATAATCATATATATGTACTTAAATTTTCAATTATTAATTTGTAGTCCTTGTGAGTTTAAAGAATTGCAAAACAAGAAAGTTATACTTATGATAATATGACTATCTTCTTTACCAAAGTCCGTACTTCTTATCTAATAGTTTTATTTTATTTTTTGCTAGTTTAAAAATAAAGTGTGCTACTCCAGAAGCCTTTTCGTGTGAACAAATGCATACCTTATGATGCCATGTACAACTCGAATTTAACTATCTAAGCATTTTGCACCATCTACTTATATATTTATGAATTGCTTCTAAAATAGATAAAAAGAAATTAATAACTTATTAGATATTGGGAAAAACCAAAATATTAATTATAAATAATTTGATATCTATTAATAAATGTAATTTTCAATTATATTTGAAACTAAAATCCTTTCTATATGACATGTAGACAAACCTTTTTTTTTTTTCTAAAATAAGAGTTACATACGAGACAAAATAATATATTTTTAGACCTGAAGCAAAAAAAGGCACATTGATATGTAATTTTTTGAATTTATCAAAAAAAAAAATGAGGTAATTGTAGAGAAGAAAGGGGTCCCATGTGAGAGTTTTGATGATTTCACAATTGCGCATGCATTACCTACTAATGATTGTCGATTTGCTATTTATGACTATATATGATTTTATAACTGAAAATAATTGTTAGAAAAGTATCTTCTTATTTAAATATATATTTGTATGAATTTTCATGAATTAATTATGCTTTTTTATTATAAATTTTTAGATATTTTAAAAAAAATATTTAATTATGTACAAAATTTGTTTTAACATAAGATTATTTATAAAAAATAAATTTATTTTGAAATTATCGTAAAATGTTGTTTGACATAATGTAAGAATAGTGTAGATTTTTTTTTTTTGTTCTAACATGAAATGACGATCATACTCCATAAATCATCTCTAATCACTGCTACAAATACAAGATTCTTTAATTCTCATCCTTCTGACTCGCAAACTAAAATTAAAGTATCTCATTATATATAGTTGAACTAATGCATGCATGTACGTACGTACCAAGAAATTAAGCCGTCGATACAGGTAAGAAAGACAAACCATAAAGACACCTTATATATACCAGCTCTCTTGGAAGGTTTTTTCTTATGTATTAAATTCCTCGGTATCCTCATCCCATTCAGCCATATCCTTCCAAGATTAACAAAGTGACAAGGAACATCAATTAATCTTGTAACATTTTCTTGTTTGATACAATATATATGTTAGTTGGCATTTTGCCACCTAATTATAACCTCGGCAAAAAAAAGGGAACATCAATATATTAAAAGCAAAAGGGATTAATTAGTTGCATCTAAAAAAGTTAAATATTTAGTTTAATTAGGTACGGGTAATTAGCACAATATTATTCTCTAGTGTTTCAGAGAAATAATGCAATGCTAGAAACATCTAGAATACAGATAAGTGCTTCATTACAAATTACGAATACTGACAATGATCCAATTAGCTTTCAAATTAATATGCTAAAAAAGATTAAGCATCTATATATGATACAAAATATAGAATTTCATACAAGAACTGGAGTTGACCTTTTGGTTCAATGATAAAGCAGGAAAGATTGCTGAATCCTAAAGTATTGAGAAATGAGAGGAGACTAGCCTCCAACCCTGCGACGTTAACGGAAGTAAAAACCAAAATAAAAGAATTATAATTTATAACAACACAATATACTGTCAACTACAAAGTAATAACACAATTTTAGAGTTAGAATTACACCTACAAATTATAAAGTCAGCACTTTTTTTGATCGGTTAAGAGATGTTGATTCCTTGGTGAGACTATGGTTCTATATATGTGTGTGTGCACATAGCCCATAATATAATGGTCATTATGTACTATGGATCAATATCTCTATTTTTAAAGTGCAAATAATCAATGTGAACTATTCAACGTGATCCCATCCGCATCAGTCAGGTTTCCTTAATTTGACTTTGTCAATCTGATATTGTTGCACGTCATAAAGAAGGTAGACAGGACCCATGCACATTGATATATTAATTGTACATGCAAATGAGAGGAAGTCGGCCCCGTTTTTAGGGATTAATTTGAACTGTGAATTCTGACTAACCAACTGCTATATTAGTAGATCTATATATATATGGCTTCAGCATTAAATTCGTTCTGACTAACTGTTAGTAGAATACATGCATTCAATACTGCTCTAAAGAGAATAACTCATGCATGCATACTATTTCAAACAAGTAAAATTAATCAGACCATGCATGCTTAGTTATAGTTGGCACAAATCAGTTCATATCTGTAAATTTAGATTTCTTAATTATTAAACACAAAACAGTAACTTGGAGCTAGAATGTTTACAACTTTATTTTTTAGCTTTGGTTGTGCAAATTAATTAATGCTGGTATAGGCTTTACAAATTGTTATTATTATTTTTGATTGACAGTCAGAATGAAAAGAAGAAATTCATTCAATATATACTTACATTTTTATATTTTTCTACTTGATTTACTTCAACAACTTTTAACAATAATATTTTATTTCAAAATTTTAACGACTCTGTGATATTTTTTTTTATTTTAACACATTCATTTTTTTTTTATTTTAACACATTCATTAATTATTTTAATTGACTAATATATTTAGATAGCTGAATTTATTTTGTAAAAATACAAAATAAACCTACAGTGTATTGAATGAATCCGTTAGAAAATAAATACAGAGTTGTTAGAATTTAAAAAAATATATATATTATTATTAAAGTTTCTAAAAATCAAATTATACCAAATGAATAAATTATATTTAGATTGGTGTCATTTGTATTTGTATTTGACCAATCGTAAATTCGGAGAGTAAAACAAAAAATACCTTTGGACTCGGTCTATTAATTAATTTCCTAGACGCTAGCTGCTGAATGCTGATCATGCATCCTTCATCCACGTGCACATATATACCATGCATATATTAATTGCCATTGCCACGAAGGCTTAGAAGACAGACGTATTTACTAGGTCTTCCATGATGATTAATTTGATCTCACTACTAGAATAATCGTTTATTGCATGACAACGAAAATGGCTTTTTGCATGGCGTTTGTCATGCAACAAGCTCCGAAATAGCTTTTTGCATGGCCTTAGCCATGCAAGTACAACCATGCAAATGCCTTCCATACAAATAGTCAGTATTTATAAGGGCAGCCGTGCAAAAAGTCTGTTACATGAGACTTGTCATGCAATAACTAGCCATGCAACTACTTTGAGAGTTAACCCAGTTTGAAGTATATGCAAGGGAATAGAGTGCGGGTCCCATAATACTATTTGCAAGGAGCGGATGTGGGTCCCACCATAGTATTTGCAAGGCAAGGGAACGCGGGACCCACTAGACTATATGCAAGGATAGATAACATGGGACCTACTTGATTATTTGCTAGGTTAGTTAACGTGGGCCCCATATGTTTATTTGCATGGGAGATGATTTCTTTATAATATGGGAAGAATATGTAGTAATTACATGGATGACTATTTGCACGGATATAATTGATTTGCACTTTTTGCATACACATAAATTACCAATATTTGCGTGGAAATACCGATGTCTAAAATGAGCTAACTGGAGGCAATAAAGCATAATCCAATTTTACAATCCTCCTCCCTATACCAATCTAGTACCAACCCAATACTATTTACCAATTCCCAAATTCTCATTCAACAAAATTTACATAAAACACATAGAATACATAGAAAGCAACTAATAAGCATTGACCAATATAGTATAATCATCATACATTTTTCCAACATTATAAAAGCAGTGAAACAACATCAACATTATAAAAACACTAAAACAACATCAACATCGCTAATAGAAGACCAACTTCTAAATATAACCAAAATATATCCACCATTCAAGCATTGAAAAAATAAACTCACCCCCAATGACCACCTTTATAAGCTCGTGATAGATATGAAGCACATAGTCCAGCCAATTTTCATTGACCATATTGCTGCCTAGAAAATAAAAATCAGAAATCATACACTCAGTTTAACAAAATGTAAAATTTGATTCGGAGATCATGTTAAATGGTTCAGATCGATTGTGGCTGACATATAACCTCTAGTGTTATATATATATATATATCACCAAGTCAACACTAGGAAAACCAATACCAAATGAGGGGGTTAATTTATTTCAACAGAACAGAACCTGGAGAGCTTTTTTGCTGCTAGATTGAAACTGATATTGTAGTTGTCTTGCAATATATCATTCTAGCTTAGACCCAATAGATTCGTCACCTACTCCTTTCTGGAACAAAAGAGAAAAACTGCATTAGCTAGGTATTTATTTAGGACAAATTGATCTCAACTTATGTAACTAAGTCCAGCACAGCCATTTATAGAGAAGGAAAAAAGAGAGCAGACAAATAAGTAAACTACACTATTGTGTTAAGTACAATTTAAGTCAATCACCATACCAAATTTTTAAACACACTTACTTTCAGATAACTACTCACAAGAATCACTACAATTTAATTCCATCACCATACCACAAGGAGAACCAAATTTTTAGGCATTGGACTACAATATTGAACCAGACTTTTAAACATTTACTTTCAGGTAACTACTCACAAGAATCACTACAATTACTGATTAAATTAAGTGTTGAACAAATTTTATTTAGAAAAGAAGAACAACTAAAGTAGAACAACATCAGTCCAAAAACAATGCTTGATTCTTAAAGATCATTTCTTACTACCAACAGAATGACAGAGAGCTATGACAGACCTGAATTGACTCAGCAACTGTAGAAGAAATGGTCTTCTCAATAACTGGTGCAGCAACTATTGAGCCTCCACCCTCTTGCCTTCCTTCGCTACTGGGGCAGTAACTATTTAGCTTATTTGCTTTTGCAAGTCCTTTTGCACCGTCATGAGTTGACACAGAAAAAATTAAAGTTAATTTTAGTTGATTTAGTTCAACTAGTGTTTTGGGTGCAAAAGAAGCTTTCTAAAGTTGGTATTCATACTGCCATACAGGTACTGCATGGTTCTGTGCAATTAAATGTCGACCAAGCCTCGGCTTTCTATTACTGCCTAGTTGTGTCATTAATCCTGATTTCACCGATCTTAATATCACAACATTGAATACCCATAGAAATTACAAAAACACAAATTTTGTGGATCATTAGACAGATGCATGAACACTATAGAAATCAAAATAGAGACTAGAATATACAAAGACACAACCTTGTCTTCAGCACCTTCTCTGGAACTATATTTGCCTATAAATCTTTGAACCAAATAGAGACTAGAATATACTACCCATGTCGGAAGGTTATCTCTTACCAGTATACAAGGCTGAGTGGCAGCAGTCATACCCCGGTCTCACCTGAGCCACCGGCCAGCCCACCTTTCGCGGTTCCGCCTGAGTGCACATTGCCTGAGCCGACTTGCCGTCACTGCTCTTCTCATTTGCCTTTCGCACTTTAGATCTAGGGTTTCAAAAACTAGGACTAGAAAGGGGCGTGTAGGCTTGGCGAGGGGGAGAGACAGGTAGGGAAGGAGGGAGAAAGGGGACTGGGGTGAAAAAGAAAATTGAAAGAACAAGGCGGCTGGAAGGGAGGGTAATTTGTGGAGGGGATAAGACCTAGGTTTGTTTTGTCTGGGTCCAATTTCTCTATAGTAACTTTCATTGTGAGTTTAGATTTGGACTGTCCGATGAGAATCCGGTCCGAGGTGAATGCACATATCTCTTTAAACATTCGTGCCAGAAAAGATCGCATGGTCCGGATCTAATCTCACAATTTGAGTTACTTTATAGGATCCAAATTGCTAAAAGTCAAAGTTGGAGGGAGATGAAAATTTTGTCCAGGAGGGAAATCAAATTTCTCTGAGTGCATGGTGGGGGGAAATCAAATTTTGGAGGGAATTCAATTAAGGTAAAATAAAGAGATAAAAGTTGTCAAATTTTAGAAAGAAAATTAAGTAATTTGTGTATGAATCTCACGTGAAAAATTAGGAGGAAGGTCCAAATTAAAATATGTATTCAAAGTTTTATCTTTAATTATAAAATTTATTGTACTACAAATTTCATCTTAAATATAATTTCTAATAAATTTTGGTTCCACATTAATGAAATATGAAGGTGAACCATTTACAGTTGCAACTTATACTTTGAAGGATGAAATGCATATAATTTATGTTGAAATTTTATTTTAAATTTTTTTAACAGAGTGATTAAACTAATTTATTATTGTAAGAGTGAATTTATTAATTGATAAGATTTCTCTTTAATATAAATTTGCTGAAAAATAGCCATATCATTCTTGTTGCATTAATAACTCATATCTATCATTGTTGAACATAGCATATGAACTCTCGTTGCATGAGTTAATGAAAACTCACTAGTATGCATCGTTCGATGGTCGATCAGAACCGTTAAAATTAAAGAGTATCACATTAAAATCATTGTAGCAAAGTTTGATGAAATTTTATTTTCATTTACCTATCCATCGAGTTGACAGAATATTGTGTCATCGAATGGCTATAAATACTTCATGTTAGATCGAAACTTAGACATAACCAAACTAGAGAAGTTTTGTGTTGTTTATGTTTAGAGTTTTCTCTTGATCATTTTAAAACACATTTAGATTCATTTCATTGCAAATCAACCGTTGATTGATAACATTACAATGAACGGTTCAAAATTATTGGCTCAATTTTAAGAGGCAAACAACAATGAAATTATATAAATTGACATACATAAGTATTATTTGGCCATATAAGATGTAAAAAAATATAAAATATTTATTTTGAATTATTTTTTATATTAATTGCTGTACAATTATTATCTAAATTGTAAAATTGTAGATTATAGTCATCCGATGGGGGATGAATGGTATTGATTTCCAAGGAGGTGTCCATTTCAGAGATTTTGGTAGGGAGTCTATATTCTCTGAGGTAACTTAATATTTATGTTTAATTCTGCGTAGGTGAAAAGGCAATGGACCCTTCAATATTCGTGCCAAAACTGATCAGACGTCCTCTGTGTAAAGTAGAGAAATTTTGTTACCTCAGGTGATATGAATTTGTTAGTCGGTGTCTCTGGCTCAACATGATACAGAGAGTTTTATCTGTTCTCTGGTATACTTGGTGTTTTTTATAAACTCAAACCCACGCTACTCTAATCTGTGCTAATGTCCTCACTTCCCTCCCAATATTTTCACTTCCCTCCATTATGCTTTCCGTGGAAAATTTACTAACTCTTCATTTCCCACTAAAACCCCAAAAAAGCATAAACCTCCTGTGCTCCTTCTCCAATCCCAATCCCGATCGCTTTTCTCCGGTGCTCTCTGTCCCGATCCCACCCCACGCAATCAAGTCCCGCCGGAAGTGTGCATGCCTGCTGCTCTTCCTTGCTTGGAATTACAAAATTAAAAGTTAAGTTTGCTTATATTTTGATCTTTCTTTTTGTTTGCATTTTTCTTTTAAATCAAGCTGGATTAAGTAAGAGTTGTGATAAGGTTGATCGGTTAAAGGTTGACCAGTAAAAGCTGTGGAAAAAAATGGCCGAAATCAAAGGTTGATCTGCTATCTGGTGTTCTAGTTTCATGGAAATGGTGTTTTAAGACTCAATTATGTTTACACATGTAATATTATGACCAAAATGGTGAACTAATAGTGAATTAATAATATAAACCCACCACCTGTATGACAATTTGCTTCAAAGAAGTTCTCTCTGTATGAAGTTGTCTTCTTGCCCATTTTTTACTTTAAAAACTAAACACCTAACCTCCAGTTCTCTCTGTACTGTTTTTATATGATTAAAATAAAATTCTCATGAATACTTCTCTACAGGTTATTCGGCTGTGGTATGCGCAAACCAGCAAGTACATGGATGATTTTCATGTTCCTACAGGGAGCAGTTTAATGGATGATGATTTCGATGAGAATAAGGTATGGTGCAATAAGATTGTCAATCTAGGGTTATGAACCAGCTAGCTTGAATTGGATTAGCCTATTTTGTGGGTTTCTAGCTGGTGTTAACCAAATTATTTCAGGTTCTGGCGGTATAATGGGTAAATTACTAGTAATTAGGTTGAGAGACTGATCATGTGCAATTAAGCCCTATTCAATCTTTCAGCAATTCTGAACTAAGAAAAAAAGTCAGCATAGTTAACCTCAAATGTGAAATCATGTTTCAATTGTTCTGGACTTCATCCAAAAGCCTCATTTCGGCCCGGGATCTTCAACTATTCTAAAAAGCATCGAGAAAATAAAAGGCAGAGGGAAAATAAGGGGCTAAAAGTTGTTCAAACAGAATATACAGTTATCTTGCAAATGCAAAATGCTTAAAATTCATATTATGTTTCTTTTGGTTATTTTAACCTTGTTTTGTTTGTCAGTTTTTACTATTCGGTGTTATACCAGGGACATTTCCCAACTGGTGCGGATATGTGATGACAGGATCCATACATAAATTTATTAAATTGAGGGACCAAATCGTATACTTATTATGGCTGAGGGTGTACTTCGTAAATTCTGTGAATTTGGTAATATTACTTTCATGATTGTGTCGTTTAAATAATTCTTAATTATATCAAAATAATAGATAACATTATGATATTGTGCTATCATTTAGTATAACGGATTTTGATACCACACAATACTAGTCGTTGCATAAATTTGAGAATGGAATTACCAAAGCAATTAATCTTAGGAAAGATTTTATGGTATACTCAGTTATTTAATCTTTTGTATACTCAGTTACATAGTTATTTTGGAAATTTGGACACTTCATAGCTTTACCTAGCTTTACCTGTTTTGAACGTATTAACATAATCCACGTGCATAGCTTGCTAAATACTACGTTGTGTCTTCATTAAAACCCAATTTCCAGATTCAATTATTCCAACTCAATTTTGATTCAACTAAGCAATAAATGTAATGTCTAGAAGCCAATTTAATGAAATTCGTAAAATACACCGATCTCACTGAATACAACTTATTTAATATAAAAATAAATATTTGTATTTTATGAAATAATAATCAATAAATAATGTTACGTTATTTGCCTTATCATTTTCCTTTTCTGAAAAAAAAAATCATTGAATTTCATGTTGTTGTGAATTTTAATTAAAAGCTTCATTGAAAATGATATATCAAATAAACAAAAAATGAATCTGTCTCTGGGAAATAAACTATTGCATGGCTAATTCCATGCAATTGTTTAGAACTTTCAGTCCATACTATTTGCATGCGAATGGTAGTGGACTATTTACATGGACCTTTAATAAAATATAATATAAACATGGAGTTAAGTAGTTGCATGGCCATGAGATTAAGTAGTTGCATGGACCTTTAATTAAATATAATATCTACTAAGTTTTTAAGTAGTTGCATGGCCATGGAGTTGAGTTGTTGCATGGACCTCGAATTAATTATAATATCTGACTTTCAAAACTTATTTGCATGGTTGAATATCACACAGTTACATGGTTGCACTTCACATAATTGCATGCAATACCTGTTACATGGGAATTCGCATGCAACAAGTTTAAAAAGTCAACAAATATCATTTCTTTTGCATGAGCCGTCTCAACCATGCAAAAAATTGGTGCTGGGCATGCAAAAAACAATTATTCTAGTAGTGTCTAATGAGGGTTTGGAGTTTGTGTTTTGACTAATATAACAAATCAATGGTATTTGACTAGGGGCGAAATTGACAACAAATTAATGGTGGTTGACTAACAATTATCTATGGTTTAGGGTGAAATTAGCTCAGTTTTCTTTCTGAAATTAATTGACAAAATGAAAATAAAGTGTTATAATGGATTCATTTTCTATATATGTATGTTTCTGATCTAATTGATACAACAAGTAGCCTGAAATGATGGCTAGTAAGCTGATGTGTGCTCCATAAAATTAAATTCTGCACTCTGCATGCATCAATTAGGATATATTTACATTTTGAAATTAGTGCTCCGCCCCACTTAAGAATCATCCTTTAACTAAATATATTCAATAAAATAATTATGAAAAATATTATGAAAAAATAAATAATATCAATTGAATTTTTGTAGTAGATTAGAAACAAAAGTACTAGTAGCAAAATAAAATTATGAAATGCAGATAGAAGAGAAAGCACATTTGGGTTGGGCCGCTTGGGCCTTTTAGGCTCCAGCAGTACAGACAGAGCTACTAACTCAACTTTGCGTTTAATTGCAGCGCATCATTTGCTTCTTTATCATATTCCCTAGTATTTCACCTAAACAATACAATTAAGTCATAGCTTTTGGGGACTAACAGCCGAGATGATGGTCCTCTGATTAGTGGATCTTTTTTTCAAAAATTAGGGTTAAATATATCATGAGAAAAATTAACATGACAGATTGTACTTATGTAGGGTCAACATATTAAATGAATTGTGACGAGTTAAAATTTGCATGTATATCAAGCCCATGAATTTCATGTGAAATGAGATATAAAAAATTATGATGATTCAATAATAAAATTAGTATAATGTCTACGTTATGATATATTTTTCATACGAGTAGAACTAGGGTGTATACCTTATGATATATTTTTTATCAAGTTCTTTTGTACTCTTGACTCAAATTCAATGATGCATCGATCTATACCGTGAAATCGATTTACTTCACAAAAGATGTGTTTACATGTCAAATTTATAAATTTTCGAACTAATTTAGTATAACATCAAACAATAAGAATAAAATAAATAAGTTAATTTTAAAGCATTCATTTTTTTATCATTGTTTGACCATATAAAACAAAGGAAAAAAAATACAGTTAATTTAAAAAAAAATGCGAGCAATTCTAATGCTACACAAAAAACACCCTAGATGAATCCTAAATTCTTACTTGTAGAACAAGGGTGAAACCAAAGGTGAACCAAGCTTGTTTTCCAATGAACTGAAAGGAAGCTGAATGGGCCGTTAGGCCCCATTCTTCAAATACCGTAGAGAGTGATACCTCTCAATTTTGCTATTGTATTTAGGTAACAAAATTGAGTGGTGTATTGTCTCCATCTCTTTTGCCATTGGGGCTCTTTAAGGACCCTGTTTCACATAGAAAAATAAAGATAACAGTGAATTACAAAGAAAAAATTGTGCCACCGTAAACATATGTAAGTGTTCGCCATAGACTAAAGTTTAATACAATTTGTGAATTTTGAGACTAACAACATACTATATGAAATGTTTTTGTGTTCTATATAAGTTACAAACTATAATCTTTTCATTGTTCCATTAACCAGTAATGTTTTGTTGGTTTCTTATAAAATATCAAATTATATTATATTATGAATTATTTGATATTCACCTAAATTATTCTTAATTAAAAAATGTTGCATGTAATAGGCAACAATAGCAAAAGTGAGTATAAACTATTGGTTGAAGTTGAAATATTTTGTATTAGAAAAACACCTATTTTTATTATATTTAATAAGATCTACTAGTTAAAAATTTTATTTTATTTTACTAATATTTTGAATATTTAATTTTTTTATATGTATCTGAAAAGAACTTAATTCTTTTTTTGTTTGTTTGTTTGATAGTTTATACTTAAGTTAGGCTTAATCTACTTTAGAAAAAAAAATCGAAATGTGATGTGATTGGGAAGTTTTGACTTGGTCCTTCTTTGAAACTCGATTTAATAATTACATACCATATATTTCAAGAAAATTCTTTATTTTGATTTTCTTTAAGATCTTATTTTATGATATAAATTTATTTGTTAAATTATTTGAGACAAAAGTTTGTTGACCTCAATATAATTCGTTGCCAATTTGAATGACAGCACAAATATCTCTATTTTTGCTAGGTTTTGCAATTGAAAAGGAAGCAAAGCCAGGCGTAAGACAGAGTTGGAGAATATTTCGGCTTTATAATTTTTTTTTTAATTTGTTTGCATTAGGTCATACTGTTCACTGTATGCAAATCTCACACAATTTACTACATTTGCTATATATCATAGTGACAATATATTCCCATTTAATATTAATATTTCTGTTACATTTAAATAAGTTAATGCATGCATCGACTGATTGTTTTGATAACTTCTGGATTATATTCAAACATATCTTTGTGTATGCATGTGTTTGGATATATGATGAGGACGAATGGAGTGCGGAACCATTTCCTAGAAATTAAATTGACGACAATATTTGTGAGCAACACCAACACATCCATCTCTGCTTCTCTCTCTCTTTTTCGATAGAAATAATTGACAACAATAATTAGTTATCCAAATAGCATGCATGGCCCTTACCAGATTTATAGAATTGAACATAATTTTGTTTGGTTGTCGTATTTACACATACCACATGCAGTAGTTATATTTTATTCTGAACTTGACAATCGAAGAAAAATCTTCATTAGTACATAAACAGTAGTGCATCATATATGTAGTTGAATATGAACACTAGTATATCATATATGTAGTTGAATATTTTGTTCATACCAGTGCACTAGTGTTCATATTCAACTACATATATGAAATTTATTGCCACCAAATTATCTAAAAGAATTATGTATTAATTGTCTTATTTTCTATAAAACTTTGTTGTTTGATAATTCAAGACAATTCAATTTTAATTGTCTTCTTTAATTACTTGTTTGGATAACAGTTCGTTAATGCAATTTTTGATGTTGTGTACTAATTACAATGGGGTCTTGCATGCATAAGTCCTATTAGCAGAAGGAATGTAGATTTTAAGGTTTTACCAAGTTATATTACTAATTATTTCATCAAAAATGATACAGATTGCCAAATGCCAATTATCATGCATAATTAATTAATTATGTTTTTGTGCCTCAATTACATCCGGAATGAGGTCTCAAATATAATACATAAACTTCTTGAAACTTCTTGAATGCTAGGTGGATGCCCATTTCTATTATATATACAACTTTTTATATTTTAATATATTTCGGCACTTTTGTTGAAGTAATTTGGCATACTAAAATTAAATTAGTTCTCCGAAAAATATATACTAAAATAAATACGCAATTTAATTTCTAGAATCTAAATCATTATTTCAGAATACTCTGTTAAAGATAGGCCCAATTGATTTCAATTTGGAGCCCATCTAAATTTCTTTGTTTACATAATTTTATTTAATAAAATTACTTCACACAAATATGTTTATTATATTTATATTTATATTTGAATATTGCAAAAGGTGGTTAAAACATGATTACACCCCAGCTGTAGAAA
This sequence comes from Carex pumila, assembly GCA_033356055.1. Taxonomy (NCBI): domain Eukaryota; kingdom Viridiplantae; phylum Streptophyta; class Magnoliopsida; order Poales; family Cyperaceae; genus Carex; species Carex pumila. Next base: position 12,846 of record JARJHM010001453.1, on the reverse strand, counting down.
ATGATTTGTATTAATATTCCTGAATTCTTTTGTCATAAATGGCAATTAAGTAGACAGCTCATTATGCTTGTCTCCTGACTTGGTGTCTCTTTATAAATACCAGAATATATCTTTTTAAAATATATATCTATTAATCAAATTTAAACCAAACAAAACCTAGTAATACAATGGCTTCCAAAAAATCTATGCTTCTTTTTGGTCTTGTTCTTGTCTCACTTCTTGTTATTGCCACATCTGATGGTACTCGCTTGTTTGTACATTTTTTACCCTTTGTTTGTTTGTATGGTATGTCTTATAACTTAATAGATAGATATAATTTGTCTATTTTTTTTTCCACATATATACTTTGAAAATAAATTAAATAACTGTGATAAAAAAGAAAAAAAAATAGAGTTATAAAGAGGAGCATAAATTTGCTTATCTTGAACATTTCTTTGTCCACATCAATAATTCTTACAACAGTATTGACATGATTTATGACTGATGCATATTTATGTTATATATATTATATATATGTGTTTTGGATAGATGACCATTGCCACTATATGGGGAGGTGTCTCAGCAAGGCGGACTGCTCACCGCAGTGCAAGCGAGAGTTTTACTATCTGACTGCTATTATATGCGTCTCTGATCCAAATTACACCAGTCGTAATCCCGAACCTAAAATTTGTTGCTGTGTCAAGAGTTAAATCAATTTATGGTTAGCATATTAGGACTTGTTTGTTGCTGCTAATGGTGAAGATGCATGTGCTTACATTCAATAATTGTCGTGTTATCATAACCTAGGTTTTTATTTTTTTTTTATCTTAGCATGGAATAATTAATTATTGTTGTGAAATCAAGCAATCACAGAAATTTAACACCACACTCCCTCAATCCTCCCTCCCTTATTTTATTTTATTTTAAACTTATATTTTACATCCATGCTTTGCTAGCTATATATAGATCAGAAATAGATAAGAATAGAAGAAACTACAGCCTATACAATATTTGGTAATATTCTTGAAAAAAAAGAAACAAATAACCAGAAGGAGAAGAAAATAGGAGAATCAAATTATTAGGCGATATATGCCTAGTAGAGCCATCAGAGTTAATAGCGCCAGATTCTGATCAATCCTTCCAAATATCTAGTGCCTTGGATCTTCTGTGTCGCAATACTCCCCCTCAAGTGGACCGTAAAGTTCATTGGAGGTCAACTTGTCAATACACGCCTGGAACATTCCTTTTGACAGAGCCTTTGTAAATACATCAGCTAATTGTTCATTGCTGCGTACATGTGGTGTCTCAATGGTATTATCCAAAACCTTTTCTCTCACGTAATGACAGTTAACTTCAATATGTTTGGTCCTTTCATGAAACACTGGATTTGAGGCAATGTGTATAGCCGCTAGATTATCACAGTGCAATTTAGTAGGTTTACTAGCCCTAAATCCAAGTTCTTGGAGTAATAATCTTAACCAAACTATTTCACTTGTAGCAGTAGCCATGGCACGGTATTCTGCTTCAGCACTTGACCTAGCAACTGTGTCTTGTTTTTTGCTTTTCCATGTAACCAAATTTCCTCCCACGAACATGCAGTAGCCAGTGGTAGATTTTCTGTCATGAGGACTACCTGCCCAATCGGCATCAGCATAACCTACTATCTCGGCATGACCATGACATTTCATATGTATCCCTCTTCCGGGTGCAATTTTTAAATACCTCAACAATTGGTTGACAAGTTCCATGTGGCCTTTCGTTGGTTTCTGCATAAACTGGCTTACATAGCTTACTGCATAAGCTATATCTGGTCTGGTAATTGTGAGATAAATTAGCTTTCCCACAATTCGCTGAAAAAGTCTAATATTCTCCAAAGGCACATTATTAGTAATTACTTTACTCCCATAGTCCATTGGAGTATTGGCTGGTTTGACCCCTAACTTGCCGGTTTCTTTTAATAAATCTAGAACATACTTTCGTTGTGATAAGAATAAACCTTTGTGAGAGCGTGCAATCTCAATACCCAAGAAGTACTTTAGTGTTCCAAGATCTTTTATGTCAAACTCATTCTTTAAATGTTTCTTCAAGTTGTCAATCCCATTCGAGTCGCTTCCTGTTATCACAAGGTCATCAACATAGATTAGAATAACAACTATACCTTTGTTTGTTACCTGAGTGAACATTGAAGAATCTGCGTTGCTTCTTTTAAACCCAGCCTTGTATAATGCAGCGCTTAGTTTCCCATACCAAGCTCTTGGTGATTGTTTGAGCCCATATATTGCCTTCTTGAGTTTACAAACTAACTCTTGTCTTGTCACATGTAGCCCCGGGGGAAGATCCATATAGACTTCCTCTTCAAGTTCACCTTGCAAGAATGCATTCTTGACATCCATTTGAAATAGAGGCCAATCACAGTTAATCGCAACTGACATGACAGTTCTAACAGTATTCATTTTGGTTACCGGAGCAAAGGTTTCCTTGTAGTCAATACCGTAGGTTTGAGTGAATCCTTTCGCAACTAATCTAGCTTTATGTCTTTCAATAGACCCATCACTGTTAAATTTGGTCTTGTAAATCCATTTGCACCCTACTGTTTGTTTTCCAAGAGGTAATTCTACTAAATCCCAAGTTTGATTTTTGGTTAAAGCTTCAAGTTCCTCATTCATAGCATTAACCCAAATTTCCTTTGTTTGAGCCTCATGAAAATTAACTGGTTCTATTTGATCATCAATTGTGGTTAACAAACTATAGAAGTTTTGAGAAAGATGCTCATACTGGACCTGTTTTTGGATGGGATAGCGAGTAGAATACGTTACAAAATCTTTCAATCTAGTTGACCGTTGAGAGATTCTGTTGGATCTCCTACGTTGCTGCTCACTTGTTATTTCTGAATCTAGTGCATTTATTTCGGCCTGTAGCTGATGAGTGTCATCGGGCCTAGTTTCAACTGCATCAGGTGACCTTGAATCAGGTAAGTTGTTGTTGGGCCCAAGTTCGCAATTCGGGATAATATGTGTAGGGATGACTTCTGTAAATTCTGTGTAACTCTCCCCCTGACTCGAAGGGTAGTACAATTGTGTTTCAGCAAATAGTACATCTCTAGAAAAATAGACACGATTAGTGCTAGGATCAAAACACTTATAGCCCTTTTTAAAGGATGAATATCCCAAAAATACACATTTCTTGGCCCGAGGCTCCAATTTGTTGGTATTTTGCACGTGCATGTAACACACACAACCAAAAATCCTGAGATGAGAAATATTGAACTTGCGTTTATATAAAGCTTCTAAAGGGCTTTTGTAATTTAATATTCGGCTAGGAAGTCGATTTATTAAATAACAACTTGTAAGAACGGCATCAGCCCAAAATTTTTTTGGTAAATTTCCTGAGAACAACAAGGCTCTAGTTACTTCTAACAAATGCCTATTCTTTCGTTCCGCAACTCCATTCTGTTGCGGTGTACCGGGACATGTGGTTTGATGAGATATGCCTAAATTACGTAAAGTGGTTTGAAACTCATGGTTGGTGTACTCAGTACCATTGTCAGTTCGAAGGATTTTAATGGTTTTATTAAACTGGTTGCGAACCATATTATAGAAATCTTTAAAAATAGAAAGTACTTCTCTCTTGGATTTTAGTAGATATAACCAAGTTGCCCGAGACTTGTCATCAATGAAAGTAACAAAATACTTAAATCCTTCTTTGGAATCAATGGGGGCATTTCCCCAAGTGTCAGAGTGCACTAAATCAAACACATTATTAGCTTTTTCAGAATGTTCACAAAATGGCAGTCTATGCTGCTTAGCAAAATGACAACAATCACAATTATTCGAGTCATGAATTAAAGACACATTTAACTTCTGTAAAATTCTATCGGAAGGATGGCCTAATCTTTTGTGCCACAAACTAGGATCAACCTTTGAATCGGTAGCTGTAAGAACAAATAAACTGGGATGTATCACATATAATCCATTGATCAGCTTCCCTTCACCAATCGTCCTCCCCGAAGCCCTGTCCTGAAAGATTACTTTCTGAGGAGTAAACAACACATTACAATTCCACTGATTAGTCCATTTACTGACAGAGAGAAGGTTGGTCTTTAATTCGGGTACAATAACTGCCTCAATTCCCTTTTGAAAAATATGGGTTATGCCTTTACCATCTGTAGGTACTCTTATACCGTTTGCTACTGTGATATATGGGTATGTATTGTGACTTGTTTGATTTACCATTCTTTTAGAACTGACCATGTGATCTGTTGCTCCAGAATCAACAATAATATGAGTATTTGAATCTGTAAACAATGCAAAATTCTTACCAGAACCTTTAGCCGCAGCTGCAGCAGCTTCAGTGCTTGGAACAGTGGATGATGCACTTTGAGACTTCATGAAAAATGCCATCTGTTGACTGAGAGCGTCAAGCTGTGCTTGAAAGTCAGCAGCTGCCGGTTTCTCATTGGTGGCAACATGAGCTTCATTAGGTCTGTTTCTTGTTGGTCTGAGATGAGGGTGCAAAACATAGCACCGCTCTTTGGTGTGGCCGGTACGCCGGCAATGGTCACAATAAAATTTCAACCCTCTTTTTTCTTTATTCCACTTACTATTCTCAGCAGGTTTAGAATTTGTAGAGGAATAATGAGCAGAGTTTTCTTGAGAATCTATTACCTTGTGTGTCGGATTCATTACCCGTTTTCGTGTCTCCTCATGGTGTATGATGGAGCAAACCGTGGTTAACGAGGGTAGCTCTGCTCTCATTAGAATCTCTCTTCTAACATCTTCAAACTCAGTGGTGAGGTTAGCCAACAATTGAAAAATTTTATCCTGTTCTTCTCTTTTTACGTACTCGGCTGTGGTGCTTGCAATCGGCCGGTATTGACGAAGTTCTTCCCACTGTTTTTTCATCTTGCCTAGATAATCTGTGAAAGATTGGTTGACACCTTGCCTGAGATTGGAAAGATTTTGTTGGAGTTCAAACACTCGAGAAGAATTGTTAGTTTGTCCATACATTTCTTGCAAAGACTCCCATAATTCTTTTGAGGTTTCTGCATACGCAAATATTTCATAGATTTGGGGTTCCATTGCATTAAATAGCCATGACATGACACAAAGATCATTGGCAATCCATTCCTGGTAATTTGGGTCGTCCTTTTTTTCGGGTGCCTTGGTCTCACCTGTAACATAACCTAGTTTTGAGCGACCTCCAAGAGCAATTCTTACTGCCCTGGCCCAAGGTCGATAATTGGTTTCATTTAAATGAAAATTTGTAAGTGGTTGCATGGAGGAGTTTTTGGAATTCGTTTCTGCCATAGGTTAAGCAGAGAGTGTTTCTCAAATTGAGAAAAAAAAAAAAAAAAAAAAAAAAAAAAAAAAAAAAAAAAAAAGAGGAAAATAAGGGACTAAGGAGGAAAAATACCACCTGACAAGAAGCTATTGTTTGAAAAAAACAAGGAACCAATGTAGTAGCTAGATCACCTTTGGCATAGCCATCAGCAATCAGTACCACTGGAACTTTGCTCTGATACCATGTTGTGAAATCAAGCAATCACAGAAATTTAACACCACACTCCCTCAATCCTCCCTCCCTTATTTTATTTTATTTTAAACTTATATTTTACATCCATGCTTTGCTAGCTATATATAGATCAGAAATAGATAAGAATAGAAGAAACTACAGCCTATACAATATTTGGTAATATTCTTGAAAAAAAAGAAACAAATAACCAGAAGGAGAAGAAAATAGGAGAATCAAATTATTAGGCGATATATGCCTAGTAGAGCCATCAGAGTTAATAGCGCCAGATTCTGATCAATCCTTCCAAATATCTAGTGCCTTGGATCTTCTGTGTCGCAATAATTATAATAATTTCAGTTATCAGATTTTTGCCTGTCTATATCAAGTGTTTAGTTCCTTCTAAAAAAATTACTTCACACAAATATGTAAAAATTGGCCATTTCATCCAAGACACACACATATATAGAAGAAGAAAAAAACAAGAAGGTGGTAGAAAATATGAGAAAACAATTAAAAAAACAAAAGAAAAATTGCGAAAACTTATGAAAATGGATGGTTCCAATGAAAACTGAAATTAAGAGAGAAAAAGAAATTAAGTTGCAGCAAGTCTTATTAAATTGGGATAATTGTTGGTCTCATCTTTTCTATATATTCTTATACGAATCCGGCCCATAAAAACCCTTCTGCAATTTTCTTTGATAATGCGTACACCTTTTCTAAATGATTGAAGACTGGAAGATCCTCTGATGAAAAAATAATGTGTACGTACACCTAGTTGAAATAGACCAATGAAAAATCGAATATAAAAAAGAAAGAGCTCGGGAAGAAGAGAAATGGCTGAGAAAGAGAAGAGAGCCTCGAAATTGGCTTACAAACGAAGAATCAGCCTAACTCGGAATGAAAATCAGTGGAATCGACCGAGTCAACCCATTTAGCTGGGGTGTAATCATGTTTTAATTACCATTTATGCCCAACTATTTTTTCTTTATTTTCCGTCTTCAATTACTTAAAAATATTTACATAAGCATAGTTCTGACCTGTTTATTTGTGCCGGTCAAATATAAATATAATTCTGATATGTTTCGAGTAGAGTCGATTCTGACCTTTATTCATAAATCATAACAACAAAATATTACCAATAAAAATTTCAATTTGTTTAAATGAGGCACTTGTACTTTTAGTGCTGGATCATAGTACATGTGATGTGAGTGCGTATCCTCTGAAATATCTATCTCATATTTTGCGCAACCGACGTGTCCGGTGCTTAGTCGAGAATAGTGTCGAGGCAGTATCATTTAAGCTTTTAGATTCATGCAGAATGTATTTGAACAGTTGTGATTTTCCAAAAAATCACGCAAAATATGAGATACTTCAGAGGATGCGAATTCAGTATGCAACTAGGGTGGCAAATCCAACCTCCAAGAGTTCGAAATTATTTTACCAGGTATATTGGTAATTAACTAATTTTTCTTTTTCTACATGTACAGCCTCTTCATATAATTTTAAAAAAATTTAAGGACTGAATGTAAAAGTTAGAAACCAAACTCTTTTTTGATGTGACATCGCTTTAGTTTTTGAGTCTGTACTCCGAAGAAAACGGAAACTATCACTTTCTAATTTTGAAAGGTCAAGCATAAAAGATTATTAAAAAAAAAAAGGTATACAACAAAAAAGATAAAAAAAAAAACTTTAATTCTCTATTTTTTAGAGTAATCAAAATCCAAACAGTAAAAAGAACAAAAAAATGTTAAAGAAAAAAGAAATCCATCTAAAATATACTGTAAGGTCTCTCTCTCTCTCTCTCCCTATAAAGGAGCCTAGCTAGCATGAAGATATTAGTTGGTGATCAAAAGTAAAATTAACATAGAACCTTAAACCTGCAGCTTGTCACGGTTCATCTATGTCGCAGTGTGATAAGGAGTATAGAGACTGCTCATATATTTGATTTTGAGTTTCCTGTAAAAGACAAGGTTTTTATTTTGAAATTTACTGTTTGCTTTAGATGTGAATTCTAAAAGTTACAATATTTGGTTTTCGTGTTTGTTGTTTTACATTTTTCTTAAATGGTCTCACAGGTGACTTATATGTTATCGTTTGGAGGTTTTTAATGAAAATTTTCTCGCTGTGAGTATAAATTAATACCATGTCTTTCATTTGATTTGAAGATACGGGGCTTTAAGTATTTCATTTGTAACATATATAAATAGGTATTTGTTTTCTTAATTATGTGAATAGGCTGACATATAGTTTGGCATGTTCTGATCCTCTAAATATGTCAAATATGAGGTAATTCTTTTAACATTCTATATTTCTAGTTATCATGTAATCGTACAAGTTTTTTCAAAGATCAATTGGTTATCTCAATTTGGAAAAAATATGCTAATTTTTATATTTGTTTGCTTTTGAAATACATATGTAAACATGTTTGACATATTTAGAATACCAAAACGGGCTCAATGGGAAATTGCTGCAAGATAGGTGGAAGGATTTTGGGCCAGCTATTAGGGCTGAAGTAACAGCTTTTTTTTTAAAGAGGCTCAATGAGTTCACTTGTACCTAGATCTAATTTGATCTTAATACTCAAAACCGAGAGTGCGTCGCAAACCTCCCATTTCAGACCAATTTCTGTCTATAATGTGACCTACAAGCTATCTTTAAATTTCTGTCAAACCGAATGAGACCTTTCATCTGATCACTGATCTCTGACGCTCAATGCGCTTTCATCTCATCACTGATATCTCTGAATGTGATTCTCTTCAAGGAGGTGCTTCACTCTTTTAAACAAAAAGATTATAAGAACTCGAAATTTTGCTTGAAGGTGAATCTAGCGAAAGCTTTTGACCAGCTTCATTGGGATTACATAAGAGAATTCCTTCCCCTCTATGGTTTTCCGGAGAGAAGGAAGTATCAGTATCGGCCGTGACCGATCCGATACTGGCCCGATACTGCGGATTCTGCATTTTTCGTCTAATTTCTGCCATTCTGGTCTGACATTGGTTATTATTCGACTTAAACAGAATGAACTATGCACATCCACTATGTACCCGTGAATAAATAGTGGAGAACCCATGATTAAATAGAGGAAAACTCATGATTAATCAGCACAGAGAATAACCACGGGGCCCTACCTCAAGAATTGAACTAAGAGAAACGCAATTTAAAAATATTAATGAACTAACAAGACGTCAAAATGTTAGTTCTTGTAATGAGATGTCGAGTACATAGGGTTTAGTGGGGGGGTATAATCAGCCACCATATGCATATCCATATGGATATGAAGATATTAACAATCCTTCATTTTGGTCTACAATGTCTTCTTTTTTTGGTTCCAGATAATAATATCTTCATTTTTATCATAATATAAATGACGATGAAGTGATCTAGCTAGTACAACAAAGTTTATGGCAGTTAAAGAGTATGTTTATAGTTTTAATGCTTGTATTATATTGTATTAGTAGATTATTTGATTGTAATCATTTATCTAAACATAAATTATTGACAAATTATTTTTATTATCAATTTTTTCCTATTTTTATATTGTAAAACAAGCTTGTGGCCAAAAAGTCCTATTTTTCGAGCCGAATCAGCCAGTACCGGCCAATACACCGATTCGGAATTGGTATATGCTGGGACCGATCTTGATACCAATACCGATTTTTCCTTCTATGGTAATGACCCAAGAGAATATCATTATTTCAGCATCCCTAAGCAGGCAACAAGAGGCTTCTTATATGTTATAAAGCTTTTTTGAGATAAAAGCGATGAGATATGGTAGAATTATAACTAATTAAGGATTTAATTAATTGTTGTTATATATATAGGCAAAGATGTATGATGAAGATGGGGATTATGTATCGTATTGGTTACCTGAGTTGAAGACTCTTCCAAGAGATAAAAGGAATTTCCCCAGAAAATAGATACATCACACAAATTGTGTCACTTGTAGTTGATGCTTATCATGGAAACATTTAATAATAATGTTAGAAGAAAGGGAAGCCAATCAACATCTAGCTACCTTCAACAAAATGTAAATAAAGGATTGAGATTGGATCCGTCCGCATGAATTTCGCATTTTGCTGAAGTTTTTGCAATAAAAATAAAAAACAAACGCATAATAAATTTATTATTGTACTAAATTACAAGGAATAAATTTATTTGGGACTAACGAAATTAGGTGTTGGCAATTTGCTTGGGCCAAATGGTGTTTAACGGATCATCTTATGAAATTGAAAATGAAGTTTTTACTAACAATTAGTGAGCACTGCTTAAAATTTTATTGGACCTAATTATGGGCTTAATTTGTTTGGAGGCCCAATATTCACCTTGCATATTGTCTTATTTAATTTATAATGGGCACTTTATCAAACAATAATAAAAATGGAGAATTGTAAAAATGCCGCTGCAAAACCTTAAAATTGGGAGAATGACACTCCAAACTTAGAAATTGATAAAATGTCATCACAAACTTGATTTATTTGTGAAAATGTCATTTATACGGTATTAAACTTTTTAATGCCTAAAATACCCCTTAATCAAGAATCAAAAACCACAAACCCTACCTCCTCCTCCTCCGCCTGTGACGAGCTCTCCCCTTCTCCTTTTTTCCCAGCACAGGCGAAGACACGCTCTCCCCCATTTTTCTCTTGGTCACCGAGTTTGGGCCCGGGTGCCCCTCGCCTCCTCCTGTTACTTCGTAAGTAGCCCCCCTTCGCCACCGCTATCCCTGTCGTTATCTCTTTTCCTAGCGTCAGTGACCCCCCTTTCACTGGTGTGGTCTGTTCTCTCAATCTCCTTACCTTAAGACAAGCCAAGGCAGGTCTCTCTCTCAACTTTAAGCTCTCTTTGATTTTGAACTATTTGATTACGAGCTTTGTATGATTCACATTGATCTGCAAACAGGTTGGTACCAAGGCCTGTTACAGTGCCACAGTGCCAGTAATAATTTCCAAAAATTATTAGATACTCTGATTTAGGAAAATTATTATAATGTGCTACCTTTTAATTTGTAATCGGGGTAGCACATTTCTCAATTGCAGAATTATTCATTCAACTAAAATATCGTCATTATTTCTGTTTTCTTAATTGCTTGCTTGAGACTTGAGAGAGGTGTAGTAAACCTCTACTGGTACCAAAAATGCTTAAAATAACCCCTTGTGACGGATCACATCAGTCAGTGCAGAATGATCTTGTATTAAATTCTGAAATGATTAAACTCTGTTGCAAACTCAAGTTGAGGTTGCTCTAGTGTCAATCAGGTTGCTCTAGTGGCTGCTGACGGTGATCCTAGTGTTGCCATTGAGATTCTAATGAGCCAACAGGTGAATAACTACTTGATAGGTTTTGTTATATTAATTTTATAACTTACCTTGTTAATTAAATTTTCACATTACGTTGAATTTCATTATAAACACCTAATTGATGATCATGCTGCTAATTTTAGTTGAAGTAGTTTATCCTAAGCCAGAGGGATGCAATGAGGTAAAAATTGGTGATCAGACCTATAGAAGGCCAGGAGATCGACTACTGGACCAAGTATAGAGAGATTACGCAGAGAGAAGCACAATTCTGATAAGAGTTACAATAATGAGCTTTATAAATTTTGGAGATTGTTGATGTATAGAATCCTTATTTCAATTTGTGGCATTGTTATTATATAAATCTTTATAAATTTTATTTTTATGACAACATTGTGTCTTTGTGATGCTATGCAAGTATTTCCATTTCCATTTCTATTTATTTTCATATTTGTAAATTATGTAAGGTATGATTTTAGCCAATTGAAAGCAGGGAACAATCCAAGTGCTACTTTTGTGAATAATCGATGACAGAAATCCAACCTAACCTTAAGGTCAGACGTATATATTTTGCTAGAAGAGTTTGTTGTCAATTATGTTACTGGTACAACCATTCTCAAATTATAGTGGGAGACTAGATTAGTTGTGACTAGTATATCATGATTCAAACAATATAAATGAGAAGAAAAAACAACAGCAAGGACAATCATCGAGCTATGCATACATAAAAAAACAATTATTTTTATCAATTTCTCTAAAATATCAAAATTATATAGAAAACATTCTTCCAAGTTACAATATATCATGCTTCTCTTAATAAACATATGCAGCAGAGTTGTACAATAGTGAAGGATTTTTTTTCACAAATGCAGCCTTTTCTCCATATGCTTGAGCTGTATTGACCCGATACAGTACCGGTACCAGCCTCCTTCCCTAAAAGAAACCTAAACTATATTAACAGGAAAAAAATCAGGATTTAGTGAATGCTCAAGCTCCTTCACAAATGCACATTGCTAGAGGAATGTAGTGATCCAGTACCAATCTCCTTCCCTAAAAAACCAAAAGAACAACATAAAAAAATCAAAACTGTTGTTCGTACAATAATCTTTTACGTCTATTTGACTAATTTGCAAAAACATATAATTATTGAATTTTACGATTTCTTCTATTTTGAGATTATGTAGGTCCAAGAAGAATAAGAACTGCAGTATAACATGCTTGGACTGAAGAAATCACGAAGACCTTTATCAAGAATATAAATTGTAAAATCAGAAACTTGGTAAAGTATGTGAGAGGTTGATTAAAATGGGATAAAGCGTTGTGAACGTTTTCAAAACGTTGTAACATTTTACATTGGTCTGAAACAATAAACTGATCAAAAGAGAAACATTTTTACAGCGTTATAACGTTATACAAACGTTGTAACGTTTTATAAACGTTATAACGTTTATACAACGTTGCAACGCTTATAAATCGTTGTAACGTTTATAAATCGTTATAACGTTTCAAGGAGATTTAAACTTCAAATAACTTCTATTTTGATCAAGTTTTTATAGGTTAAAACGTTGTGACGTTTTATAAAACGTTGGTAACGTTTTACTAAGCTGTCAGAGATTTAAAATCCTAAAATCGCATTTGAATAAAACGTTGTAACGTTTAATAAAACGTTGGTAACGTTTTATGTCAAACAGCTCATTTTTGAGCTGCCACTATAAATAGACTGAAGGGATCACTTTTAGATCCATCTCAGCCGACCCTAATCATTTTAAAAGCGATTTTCTGAGAGCTTAGCCTACTCCATTGTTGTGAGAGCTTAAAAACTTCAAAATCCCTCAAGCAACCTCAAACCTACTTCACTAATCTTGATCTAGATTAGGTTAGAGTAATCTATTGAGTGTTTCTCTTGTGTTCTAGACAATTGAGACCTTGTTCTCATCTCTTTGAGTTGGCCGTTTGACTTCCCGCTTGGTGTGTAAGGGCTCAACGGTTCACAAGTTGTAATCCTTTCGTATTGGGTAATAGAAAGGCGCACCACTCAAGGTTGCGAAGCCCCGGAGACGTA
>JARJHM010001452.1:0-27188 GCA_033356055.1 Carex pumila | reverse complement strand
AGTTGATTATTTCAATTTCTAATAATATTTGGCATATGATGGTTGCCTTAACCTCTGTACTGCATGCTGAGAATACACTTTATGTGAAGATGCTGAGAGATTGAAGGAACTCTAATGATTGTAAAAGGAGTTTGATAATGAATTTTGTTGAATTTTAGGTTAAAAATATTTGCACCTATTGCTTTGTTCGGATTAGGTGTGCTGGTGCCTGTCAACTGGACCAGTCAAACACTGGAGAAAAACATGGCGTTGACATTTAACGACATCGATAAGCTTTCCATATCAAATGTGGGGAAAGGCTCGGAAAGGTATTGCAATTTTATGCACGCTTCTCTTATGTACATTCTATTTTGCGTGATTTATCTTGATTTTACTAATCCTTTTGTGTCTGCCTAATTATTCACTGTGCTTCATATTCAAGCATTATTTTACCAGTTAACTCTGTTTGTAGGCTTTTGGCACATGTAGCAATGGCTTATGTGTTCACCTTCTGGACATTCTACATTTTGTATAGAGAATACAACGTAGTAGCTACAATGAGATTGAATTTCCTTGCATTAGAAGAACGTCGACCGGATCAATTTACCGTGAGATCTCCATTGATCACATGCATCTTTTTCATACTTCAAAAAGTTTACTAATTGTTATGGACTTTTATATTTAGTTTTTCTGTAATATATATGCTGTAATTTTTAATTTGTAGGTTCTGGTGCGAAATGTGCCACCAGATCCAGATGAATCAGTCAGTGAGCATGTTGAGCATTTCTTTTCTGTAAATCATCACGATTATCTCTCGCACCAGGTGAATTTTTTAAATGATCAGCAAGATCTGTTTGTCACTTCCTCCATCTTTAAAGCAAATTTAGCACCTTTACAACTATAGTATGAAAGAATATTTATCTATACGAGAAATTGATAATAAGTTGTCTAAATTGTATTAGTTAATTTGTATATGTTTTTAGGTTGTTTACAATGCAAATAATCTAGCAGATGTGGTCGGTAAAAAGAAAGGCCTTCAGAACTGGCTTGTCTACTATGAAAACAAATATGCAAGGAACTCCAATAAGCGACCAACTGTGAAGGTGTAGTCCATACCAAATTCTTCCTTTTTCCGTTAATTTTACAATATATTGATGTCTCACCTTGAATACATGAGGCTCTGAGAGTCTAATTATTATTTCTTATAGACAGGGTTTTGGGGTCTTTGGGGGAAGCGAGTTGATGCCATTGACTACTACACAAATGAGATTGCAAAGCTGTCAATAGAGGTATCAATAATCAATTACATCTCGTCTATTTTAGATAATTTTGGAAGTTGGTTGGGTAATCATAATAATAAGAATTTATCTGCAAACTATAATCTGCAAATTTTTTTTGTGTCTTATTATTTTATAAGCTTTGTTGTATTGGATGCTTATCTTCAGTTTTTACATGGAGTAGGCAAATTAAGTTCTAATTATCTCTGTTTTTTTTTTCATAAACAAAGTTTTTATTTTCCATAAACATGTAAAGGCACTACAATTCATTTTATATTTACATGAAAAATTACATCACTCTTTTGATTGACATGGCATATCACTTCATATAAACCACAGGAAGAATCAGAGAGAGAAAGAATAATGAATGACCAAAAAGCTATAATGCCTGCTGCATTTGTTTCCTTCAAAACCCGGTGGGGTGCAGCTGTCTGTGCACAGACACAACAATCAAGTAACCCCACAATTTGGCTAACTGAATGGGCCCCAGAGCCGCGTGATGTGTACTGGCCCAATCTCTCGATCCCATTTTTCTCGCTGACGGTCCGACGGTTAATCATGGCCGTCGCATTGTTCTTTCTCATTTTTTTCTTTATGATACCGATTGCTTTTGTACAATCCTTAGCAAATATTGAGGGTATTGAAAGAGTTGTGCCTTTCTTGAGACCTCTAATTGAGAAGTAAGCATTTCTCATTGGCATATTATTGTCATTTTAATAACAAATAATATTATGAATTCTAATTTTTCCTTTTTCAGGAAGGTTGTGAAAGCATTCATACAAGGTTTCCTACCGGGAATTGCGTTAAAGATTTTTCTTATTCTTCTCCCAACAATACTGATGGCAATGTCAAAAATTGAAGGACATACATCCCTGTCAGGACTGAATAGAAGATCTGCTGCGAAATATTACCTCTTTCTCTTTATCAATGTGTTTTTGGGAAGTCTAATCACGGGAACTGCATTCCAGCAGCTTAATAGTTTCATTCATCAATCTGCAAATTCGTACATTATCTTACATCACTATATGATTTCATTTCCCCTATACTTTCATTACCCAGAAAAAAAAAATGAGATGTTATGTATTGGTACTAAAGTTTACTGGTACAACGCAGTTACAACAAAATGAAAATATCAAATTCCGATCCTCAACCTGACAAAACGATAATCCACAAAATAAGAAAAAATATCATTGATGAAAGACTTGCCATGATTCAATTGGCATTCAAATATACAATGACATAAATCCAGCACACTAATTCAAGTACTTGATCTTGTTTGAACCAGAATTCCGGAAACAATTGGCGAGTCGATACCCATGAAAGCATCATTTTTCATTACTTACATAATGGTCGATGGGTGGGCTGGGATTGCTGCTGAGATTCTCAGACTTAAGGCGCTTATAATGTTCCATATAAAAAATTCATTTCTAGTAAAGACTGAACAAGACAGAGAACAGGCCATGGATCCTGGGAGCTTGGATTTTTCCTCGTCAGAGCCTCGCATCCAGCTGTACTTCTTACTTGGTCTTGTTTATGCTGTTGTCACGCCAATTCTTCTTCCATTTATACTTGTGTTTTTCAGTTTTTCGTACCTTGTGTTTAGGCATCAGGTATGCTAATTTCTTTAAATCTAAATTGGTCCTTAGGCAGAAATTTAAGTCTCAATAGGAAGGCCCTTTTTACTGGTACAAATTTTTTTGGCTGCCTACATATGCACGGAAAGCTATTCAGTATTTTAAATTTTTTTTTGCAACAGAGAGATATTATTAGCAGAAAGATTCTTTTCTCAGTATAATAACACAAATCATTTTGTGATCCTATTGAAACAATTCCTCCTAAATCATCATTACATACAGCAGCTAAGATTCAAAGTTTCAAACTAATGGTCATACAAAATTGGAATTTTAACATGATCATCAGTTGGCCTTCTATTGCTTCATTATGTACATAACTATTGCACTGCTTTATCTTGGAAATTATCCTTTTTTTTATTGTCAGATAATTAATGTCTACAACCAAGAATACGAGAGTGGGGCCCGATTCTGGCCGGATGTACATAGAAGGATAATTATTGCCTTGATAGTTTCACAAATACTGCTTATGGGGCTAATGAGTACTAAACACGCTGCTAATTCTACCCCCTTGATTCTTGTACTGCCTGTGCTAACCATTTGGTTTCATTTCTTCTGTAAAAGTAGATTCGAGCCGGCTTTTGTAAAATTCCCGTTGCAGGTTTGTACATTTCTGCTGCTTATGTCATTATTGCATACATTCTTCTTGCATTAGAATTGCCGTGATATTTTGCGTGATGTTCTTTATTGTCTCCCCGCTTTGCTTATTAGGATAAAATTTATATAGACAAAAAATCACCCCCCTTTGGATTTTAATTTAACAGGTGATTGGTTGTCATGGCCAACTATATATTTTGATTTTAAAAACATGATCAATAATTTCTCATTTCTCATTGAATATTTGAAAAACTTTTTCAGGATGCGGTTGTCAAGGACACACTAGAACGCGCAATTGAACCATTCCTTGATTTGAAATCCTACCTCAAGGATGCATACATACACCCAGTATTTCATAGTGGAGATCAAAATTTTGGGTCAATGGAGGACGATGTGGAAGAGAAAAACTCACTTGTACCTACAAAAAGATCATCGCAAAGGGGTTCGCCTTCTAATAGCAAACACACATCTGAACTTGGCAATCATATATAGTTAGATCCTTTTATTTTGTTTTCAATCTTTTTTTCTTTTTCCAACCAGAGATGTAAATTCTAAGCATGGTTTAGTTTGTTTCTTCATTCAATTATTCGCAGTACACGTTTTAAAGAAATTTTCGAAGGGATAGAACGTTGGGCTGGGAGAACTTGGATCAATATTTTGCACGTGACATTTTACTTGCATGCAAATTTAATGCCTTTTAATGAACCAAGCATTGAAACAAATTTATAGAAGTAACAAAAAGTTTACTATAGTAAGGTTTAAATTTGGTAAAATAATAATATTCAACAAAATATATTTACAACACAACATATTTTTTATATTTATTAATTAGGACAACTATACAATTAATTAAAAATATACAAAAAAAATAAAATTGAAACCATCAGGAGAGACTTTCCCTTGCGTCCCTCCTAAATCCGCCTCTTAGTAACAAAACTAGACATGACTTGTATAATATTATTCGAATGCTAAAACTGCAGTAGGTTGTTAACACTGAAAATAAGGGTCCATATGCTGGTAGTTTCTATCATGCCTTTCAAAAAAAGAAAATAAGGGTCCATATATATGATGTTTTTATGAGCTAATTTTTTTGTCTTTAAATATTTTGTAAAATCAGACAGTTGCTGACGGTGATAACAGCATTGTACAGACGAGTGGCAGTACAGTTTGGTATTAGAATGCCCCTCTCCCGCCATGACGGCCAGAGACACAGTAGTGATGCCATCACAAACAATTTACACAAAAAAGATGGCACTTCTCCTCTGAGGCTCCTAGCTCAATTCTGTATACGAAAAGAGAGATGTTTTTCTAAAAACAATAGAAGATCTTCTAGATCATATAATTAATTTGACCACATAATTAATGTGGTAAAAAACTTAGAGGCTCAGTTAGTTAGAGAATTAGTTAGTTACAGAGATCAATAAGTTAGAAAATTAGTTAGTTACAAGTTGTACTTAGAATTTGATCAAAAGTCAAACAGTAGACAAATACAATTCGAATCAGTCAAAGGCAAAAGGAATTGTAGATCGTGTATCGTGCTCTGTGTCTAAGGGGGTCGGATCCTCTGGCAGTCTCATTATTATAAATAAACTTTTCTTTTAGAGAGACATTTTAACTTTTCTTGTAGAAGACAGCTGTCAGACGGAGAGTCGGATTTTCTGTGGCATGTCAGAACATATGCCACATTGGATGTACAGTTATGTTTAGTGGGGAGTCACATTGAATCAGGCATTGGTAATTGCTTATATCTGAATTTTGAAAATTGCACCAATCTTCAATTCATAATCGGCGGACACATGGAATTGAAAATGAATTAGGGATATGGATCAAAATAAACTATCGGTTATTGTACGTGAGGGAAAAAAATTATTTCCATGCGAAAAGTAACTCACATGAACACGCCCTAAAGGAGTCTTTTTATTAGGACACTAAAATTAACATATTCATCATCATTATATCTATTAATTAATAGAAATAAATGAAAAATAATTACCATTTTTGGTTATCTCTTTCACACAAAACAAAACTTTTAGCATTTCTATCTCACTTTTAGACCTCTGATCTATATATCATTAATAATGTCAATGAGAATTACTACTATAAATGAATACTTGAAAATAGTAAAGCAACCGCGAACAAAAATTGCAGAACTTAGAATACTTCATATTAGAACTATTTTTAGTTAAAGATCATTTTTTTCTATAATCGACATTAATTGTGCGATAAAGTTTCAAAACTTAACCATTTGATGTGAATGGTAGGTTTTTTTTTTCTTCCTAAAGCATTATATTTCATAAGCTAGACGATAACAGTTAAAGATAAAAAAGATAATATTTATTTGGACTATAATATTATCGTCTTCAACACTGAAATCTTAAAAGATCTATAAAATAAAGGTGTCTTTTCTTGAAATAATAAACCTGACCGTTTGACTTTATACTAAATTAATTCGAATGTTTAAAATTTGAACATGTAGACGCATCATTCGTAAGGTAGGCGGATTTCAACGGTTTGAATTCGTCATTTGAAGTCGATTTGACGGGTTTTAGACTTGAGTTCACCAAATTGGTTTCAAATTGAAGCATGGTTTAGAACTAACGAGAAAAGTTTCGAACCGAGTCAGATTTAGTTCGAGTTCGATGTTTTTAATGAGTCGAACATTGAAACAAATTTATAAAAGTAACAAAAAAATTAATATAATAATCCAGGACTAAATTTGGTAAAAAAAAAATTATATTAAACAAGATATATTTACATCATAACATTTCTTTTGCTTGACTCCAATCAATACAAACAATTCATTTCTAACTTATCTCTATCTCTCTTATAATCTCTCTATCCTATCAAAAAAGCCGAAGCTGGAACCCTCAGTTCGAGCCGTTTCCTTCTCACCCTATATTGGTTGGCTGCATTCAACAATGCATGTTTTTTCTGTCACCGAAGAACTCGTACTGTTGAAGAGCTTAGCAGGGAATGAAGACGTACTGCTTAATTTGTTGGTGATCTAACATTTTACAAAAGAAGAAAGACAACAAATAATTGTCAGAAAAACAAAAACAAATAATCAAGCTTTGTAGATAAAAAAAATTTGAACAAAAACAGATATATTTTTTTTAAATTATCCTTGTGTATCCTTGAGAAGAACTCAAGTAGCTCCTAGTCACCTAGTGTGTGCACTGCGTGACTGCGTCCCATTATCCAAAAAAAGAAATTGCACCAAATATTTTTAATGATTTTTCTTAGTGGAATTAATGAAAAACATTTGTGCATTTTAGTGTCTTTTTTAATACTTGACGTGTTTCTCATTTTGGAAAGTATTATCATAAATTTATGTAAGGACAGAAGAAATACCTTTATGGAGGAAAATTTTCATGTCCATTAAATCGCGGACCCTTTGGTCGTGAAAGACCAAAATACCCTCCAATATGATCACATCCATTAACCTACAAAAATAAAACAATATTTAATTTCACTAGCTTTTTCTACTTATTTCAACTATAATATTATTGTCTTCGACACTAGAATCTTGAAATTAAGATAAATAATGTTGTCTTTTCATTACAACACTAAAATCATTAGCACAAATTCATTATTAGAAATATAAATGAGAAAAAAAGTTCAATTTTTTTTGTCATTTGCAAAAAAAAGAACATGTTTTTGCATTTCTATGTCAATTTGAGACCACTAATCTATACACTATTAATAATGTTCTATATATTATTAATAATGTCACGTAGAATTACTATTATAAATGAAGACTTGAAAATAGTAAAGCAAACCGCAAACAAAAATTGCGAAACTTAGAATACCATCACAAGAATCAGTTCTATCCGCGAGACAAAAAATAACTATTACCAATATCAGTAAGCAATTTTATCCTCAAAGATAAAACATATTTCTGTAACTATTTTAGTTAAACATCATTATTTTTCTCAATCGATATTAATTTTGCAATTAAGTTTCAAAACTTTACCATGTAATGTGAATACTAAGAACTATTTTCTGAAGGACTATATTTGATAAGAAGATAAAAACGAAATTTTTTATCATCACCATGACAAAGACTAAAAGTTATCCTAGAGGTCTAGGCTTCCAATATGAATAAAAGTTGCATTTTCATTCATTAAATTTTGTAATTTAAACAAAACATGCACTATTTGGCCCTTCTCATAAATTTAAATTACAATGCATAAACTTATTCGGTTCTCTTAGATCAAAATTTTCTGGCTCCGCATAAAACTATCATCTTGTATTCTTTTAATTATCATCCTCTTACATATTTCGGAGAATTAATGTTGTTATTGTCAAAAAAGTAAAAATTATGACCTAGTAATTACTATATTTCCTATTAAGGATAGAAGATCTACGGTTTGTATTTTAAAAAAAAATTAAAAGGGAAAGCACATATTTGTTGTCACACTAAATATTGAGTATTTATTTTTATTCAACAAGTTAGGACACATACCACACCTAGATTTAAAAAAAAAATCACTTTGAGAAAATTATCCTACAATGATGAAAACTTTTCGATCCCATAGAAGGAAAATGATATAGTTCTTTAGAGTTTCACGGAGTTTCTATGGTTGCTATATATTTGTGTAGCACAATAGCAGTGTGAAACTATATATAAAGAGCTAATATTATTGTTAATTAGAAAAAATATAAATACTACTTCAAATATAAAAAATATTCCCAATAATTGATAAGTTCTAATATGAAAAGAATATATAATTAAGAATACAAAAAAAAATTAGAATGAGAGATCTTATGATGTACCTGAGAAGATGGCTTTGTTTTTCCTAGATCGCCCATGCCAAAATCTACCACTGCAACTTTTCCAAGCATCAAATTTTTAAAAGACATCTTACAAAAAGCCTAGCATTATTTATCTATGGTGGAGAAAAATAGAAAAGATTTCAGAGAGATGCAACTGATCTTTTACAGTAGTTACTTCCCTCAAAGGCGGATCTTTACCAACAATATGGGTTCTTCTTTATAAGCTTTTGGGAGAGAGGCCTTTCTAAAATATGTGATGTGGGACTAAACAAATTTTCTGGAAAAAAAAATAACGTTTCTAACATTGTCTACATGCTCAAAAAAGTAATGATATTATTATTATTATCAGTTGTCACAAAAGATCTAAATAGGTAAGTGTATGTTACTGAATCTAAAAAAAAATTGAGTAGATTTCTCACCAAGTTACAATATGTATTTTGTAGGTGAGCTGGCACTCAATTTAATTTAATATAAACTATACTAACAAAAAATATATTTAAAATACTTATTTAAATTCAATAAATATTAATTGTAGTATCTTATTTAGAGCATGTTTGGTTGTCACATAATTGTGTGAGATAAGATTTTATGAGTACAAGAATACACAAATTAATTTACGATAATCCACATATAGAAATGGTTATAGGAACATATTGAAATAAATATTCGATTGTACTATGAAAATAGTTTTGAAAATTTTCATTTGTTTTCAAAGTATGTATATCAATGTTACAAATGGATTTCTTTAAAAAAAAAATCACTAATAGACAAAAGAAAGCTGAATTCTAAATAATAGTCTTACTTTGGAATTAATTTCCCAATAATTTATACCTTGAAAATCATTCCCATCTAAAAATGCACACCAAACTGTCTACGGAAAATAAAACTCATGCACCCGAATACGTCCTAAGTTTTAAACATTGATAGGACATCATTCTAGCGGTTTGAAAAACTAAAGGTTCAATTTTATCAAAACTTAATTGATGATAAGAAGAATATTGAGCTGTACCAAATTTAATGCACAAACCTATTTAATTTATAGGGATTTATAGGAAAAATTGGTTATTTTTCACTTCAAAACCTTCAAATTTGAAAAATATCATTATGAAATTAGAAATTGTAATAATGCCTCCTCCTACCCAACACCTTAATCGTCTCCTCCTCCTTCTGATCTAATCAGCATGCATCGCCATTAGTCTTCTTTTGAGAACTCTACGCAATCAATTTCGTTCACCGTTGCCCAGTCGAGTGACAATCTGTTGTCAATCGTGCAATGCCCGAATTGCGGGATCGATGTAAAGAGATTTGTGAGTGGTACCACAAAAAATTCATAGAGGATATTCTACAGATGCGTAAACTACAAAAAAGTACTGGATTTTTGATAAATGATCTCTAGGTTTTACGGTACCGGGTTGTGAAGTGGTACCAAGTGGCATCTCAATAGTAGGCAAAGGACATGGAACTAATCTAGCTTTGTTTAGATAACAATGGTAAGTTTCTGTTTACTAAAGTTTCTGGCTTTCTGTGGATCTGTTAGTACATTGATGTCTTAGTGCATTATGATTAGGTTAATTATTGAAGTGATTACATAATTGGTGAGCTAACTATCAGCTCTTGTTCACTCACGCTTAGATATATGGTTGTGCAATGGATCTGTTTGGTTTAAGATGATTTTTCTAGAGGAGTTTTTTACTTCCTAGTAGGAATTTTCATAGTAAATCTATCAAATGTTCACATTAAGAAGATGTATTTGATCAAATTGCTATTACTAATTTGGATCTTAGTTAGTTATTTTGTGGCTTCTTATTCTAAATTTGTGTTTAATCTGCTCCCCTGGATTTTCTGATGCAGTTAATTTTGATTTATTTTACAAGTTCACTTATTTTCGACTGTTACTGTTCTTCCTTCAATTAGGAAGAAAGATTGGTGGATAATGTTGGTAAGAACTAAGAACCTTATCTTTTGAAGTTGCTTTCTCTTTCTAAAATGTTGATGTCATGAGGGTAAGACTTTAGGGCATTTAGTCATGACTCCTAAGTTACTAATCTTAATTTAATTCCTTCACTAATCACTTTTAAGATCCTCTGACTGCTTATGGCAACACATGAGGCATCTTCCATCCAGAATTAAGATCTCTACTGATGTCTCAAAAATGAAGTGAAGTTCCCATTTTTGAAAAATCTAACTTATCTCGTCTCCTATCAGCCTATTTCTAAGGATTTCTGTTCAACCGATTTATACAGTTATTGAACTAAAACAGTACTATGTATGTTGCTTATTAAGCTTATTCACCTTGAGAGGAAAAATAAATACAAACATTATATTTAGTTGGTCTATAGTGTCTGAAGTAACTTTCAAATATTTAGATATGAACATTGTCTGTTTTACTGTTGTGAGGTAACTTCTAGTTGTTTGTTATTGCTGAGAGTATGAAGTTCACAGCCAGAATTTAACTCATTTGTAAAGCACAGATGGTGCAGTAATTCATAAAATAGCAAGCTAGACTAAAAAGTAGAAAAAACAAGCAAACATGTGTGTTATTTATGTTGGGAGGTTCTGCACACATGTGTGTGTGGTCATTGTCAAACACCTTGTTAGCAAATTATTGATCAGTTTCTCGCAGTGTTGTAGGATTAGAAATTTTTTTTTTCCTTTTTTTTTTGCAAAATTGGAAGCTGACTTCCAATGATACGTATTAGCAAATTAAAAGATTGCAGATATTGTTCTCCATCCTACAACACCAGAAACTAACCACACAACTACAATTTGGAGCAAATGAATAGAGCTTTTTAAGTTAAGTGACTCTTTATATTTTATTAACATGTGGTTTTATTTTATTTTGTAGAAGACATTTTTGTGACATTGGAGTTGTGGACATGCGAAATGATTCCAAGCATGACCTATCCGATGTTATTCGAATTTTCCCTAATCGAATTATTGCTTGATTTGATAATGAGATTGGAAAATTAAAGAAACAAAACTCTCAAATTGTTGCATTAGCGGAGAAAATAATATTCATTCTTGTTATAAATGTTGTTGTGATGATTAGTATTTTGATTGTAATTATGCGCAAGTAGTGCAGAAGTGTATTTAGGAAGATAATGGTAATGGTTAGAGAGTCGCTGGTATAAGCTTCTATTTTGATTATTTTGTGGTTATATAGTAATGTAGTATTGTTAATGGTACTAATTAAATGGTTAAATGGTATAATTTAGAAATGTTGAGATCTGTTAGTTCCTTCCTTTTGATATTGTTTATGGTTTTCTTGCTTTTTTTTGCTGCTGGAGATATTGAATTTATAATGCCTTGTTATGCTATGGATGATGATGATGATGATACATAATATATAGATGCAGATGCTATTAGAAATTCTTCTATTTCTCACAATGTATTATTACAAAAAATATGAAAAATTTTAAATATGTACCTATAGTCAGTGTCTTTATACCGTGAAAAATTTAGAAAGAAACTCAATTGCATCTGGGACATGTGATTTTTTGAATGAATTTACCCTTAGTTGGAAACTGTTTTATTCTATACAGAAACAGCTGAAACTAAAATACTGTCCTTCTAGAAGAGCCTAATAGGGCCGAAATTGTTTTGTTCTAGGCAGAAACTGTTGAACCTAAGATACAGTCCTTTTGGAAGAGTTGAAATAGGGTCGAAACTATTTTGTTCCATGTAGAAATCGCTAAACCTAAAATACAGTCCTTCTGGAAGAGCCAAAACAGTATGTTTTGGCCAGAAACATAGACCGAAACAGAAAATTATGAAAATTCATGAAATGTTGCCATGCTCTAGTTTGATTTGTGTTGTTTTCTTTATTTTTTTTTTACTCATGCTACCTTATAATTGTGTATAAAACAAAACTTACCAATCTAAAATTTACATATTTTATTCCTTGGATTTTCATAAGGAAAATGACAAAAAGTTTTTCATCTTTGAGCTTATTGATGTGCATGCCTTTTGGATGGCTAAAAGGTGCCTATTGTATCCTTGGATTAACCAAATTAGATGAAAGAAGTGCATGCCTATTGGGGCTAAAAGAAGTGCATCGAATTTGACTACTATGAAATAGAGAAAATAAGCCAAGAGAGTCTCCAAAAAATTCAGTTCAGCTATTAACGGCTTTGAATGAAGGAAATTCGAAAAAGGAAATACTTGATCATTAACATCAAATTAAACAGAAGTCTAGTTTCAACTTCTCAGGACACATTGAAGCGTACTAGTCCGACCAAATCAATGTGACAAATGAAAACCTTAAATCAACATAAACCCTCAACAAAAGTTAAACCAAAGTTGTAAACCAGACTTAAACAACAAATACTATAGTTGAACACATTACATCCATTAAACAAAGTAACCTAAAATTAATCAAATAAACCAGCAATTAACCAAATCCTCAGTTTATGGCTTGATCATCCTCTTGCTTTATCTTCACCTTAGCCATGTCTCATAAGCACTGAAATAGGTCATATCAACAAACTTTGTTAGTCATGTACATATACTTGGATATCTTGGATATTGGTACCAATTTATTAGTCATGTACATATACTTGGATATCTTGGATATTGGTACCAATTTATTAGTCATGTACATATACTTGGATATTGGTACCAGACTTGGGGACAAGTAAGTAGTTTATATATTTTTGACTTTGGTTAATTATTTAGTGATCATGTACATATACTTGGATATGCAAAAGCTGTCAGAATCAAGAATGCGAAAGTCACAACTAGGTCCTTCCAAACATAAGAAATTTCAATTTTCTTTTGTCAAAACATGAATTCAAATCAATCATTTTATCTTTATTTTATTTCAAAATAAGTGCTTTTATGAATATAAAACCTTCTAGTATAAATCTAAGGAATAAACTAACATATGAAACTAATGGAAGACTAATAGATGCATCTTCTGCTAAGCATTCTTGATCATCTTTTCCTGCAAACAACAAAAATAAATAGCAAAATTAGAATGACATTTACCTTTTATTAGTGCTTGGTCCAGAATTTGGAGTATCCTCAAGATCCTCAGAAATACTAGCTTTGCATGTCCTTTCTTGATGGCCAAATTGCTTGGATCTCTTGCATTTTTGTCTTCTTGTCCTCAACTCCAAGCAGCCAAGAATCATCTCCTTTCTAGGCCTACCGGGTGGTCTTTTCATTTGAGGTGGATGCACTTTGAATCCAGGATCAACACTTACCCATTGTGACTTGTCAGTCATAGGTCTGATCACACGCTCGTATGTAACTTTGAATTTAGCAATTGAGAAATACTCGTGCACATAATCCTCCATACATGCTCCTCTAAGTGTGCAAATGAATCCAATGGCATGCATGCATGGCTTACCAGTAAGTTGACACTCTCTACATGTATACTCTTGTCTATCCAATTCCACCGCATGCCTCCATGGCTTGCCTTCCGAGTCCATTCCACTCACCTCCATGCAGTTATTACCACCATGACTGATTCAAACCTTCCTTATGTTCTTACTCTTTGCATTCAATTGTTGGATGACATTTGGAAGAATAACAAGTTTACTCCCTATTGTTCTCATTTTGTCAAATGTTACAATTATCAATTGCCTAATCTGATCAACGAGATCAATGATATGCAAACCCTTATACTCTTTGATCCAACTAGTAAAACTCTCTGATATGTTATTATTCACATATTCACACTTTATTACTCATAGAACTTACTCCTACACCAAAGGTGCTTGTGATTCTTCTCGAGAAAGTAAATAGCTGCTGGTGCTACTCCGTTAACCATACTCAAGTAGTATTCACTCTTCTCTATGGTATACTGATGACTCAAAATGAGACTACTAATTTTTAGTATATATTTAGTATATATAAATATATACCTAGTTACCCTAATGCTACTCTGTCGGATTACAAGCACATAATCCTATCGTGTAGTAGTATTGGGTGTCGATCCACAGGGATAGATCTTAGTAGTTTAACAACAATAACACTAGTCTAAGTTCTTCGGATTTGTTTGGGTTGCATGAATACTAAATAATAATAATAATAATAATAATAATAATAATAATAATAATAATAATAAATTAGTAATAACTAAAATTGAGTTATCAAACTTGGCATAACTAAAAGAATAATTTGCAGTTTTTATTATTAAATTTTTGAAAAAAAGGACATTGTCAAATATATCTTTATATTTAATCTGGGAAGTAAGGGTTACAACATTGCTACAATAACACCTAACTTCTCTCTGTTCTATCTCCATCATGTGGTTGATACGTCTTCTCTGTTTGATCTCATATCTAAATGTTCTTCTCTCTTCTTCGCTTTGTTGAGTCAAGGTCTGATTGGAAGGGTGGTCTTCTCCTACAAACGAGAAAAATAAATGGAATTGACGTTGTTTGCCTAATTAGAGGAGAGCGAGAAGTAGAAAAAGAAAATATTTCATGCGATTTGGAGGTGTCAAAATTGCGAAGGGAAATCGACCACAAAAGAAAGAGATTTAGTGAGAATCATTTTTGTCAAAGTAAAAGGACAGAACTACCCTCGTCGTGCTCTCTCTCTCTTTACACCGCTGCTGGCTGGGAAAAAGAAGAGGCAAAGAGGCAAAAGAGTTGTGAGTCTCGGTGATTTATGGCTAAAAGGGAAGAATAAGAGACAGAGAGGAGTTGTGGGTCTCCAGAATTCGTGGGTAAAGGAGGATCAGAAGGGGGAAGGGTGAAAAGTTTTGATGCTTAGATAGCAAGGAATAAAATAAAAAAAATTTATTTGACTCAAAACAAACGATCTAGTTATTGTAAGTGCAAGAATCAATCTTAATTATCCTAATCAAGAAGGGAATAACATAATATCTTGCATATGATCTCCAAATCAAATCAAGAAGGGTTGTCTTGCTTAACTACTTCTTATTCCCTTTCTTTTTCAATGGTGATTGTGCTTCAGCATTTCAAATGACAAGCCTCCTTAGGTATCCACCGAAAGATTAAAGAAATACTTATATCTTTAATGCTAGTAAGAGATTAGCAAGTAGAACCTTAATCCTAGTTTAATCTTAGAGAATTTCTAGATCTCAACACATGAGAGAAAATGGGAGGGAAAGAAGAACAAATTTTGGCCAAGAGATAATTTACCGAATTTCCTAACCTATCGGTTACTCTTATATCTCATTCTAGGTAATCCCAAAAGACTTGACACTTTCACCGATGGAATCTAGACACAAAGGGTTTCAAATTACATAGTTTATACGTCCAGAATAGTTAATGTTTACCCATTCAGATTCCAATTCAAATTTACACCAAAAACTGTGTCCAAGGTTGCAACTACCCTCATCTTTTGCCATATGTAGACAATACGAGAGTGTTGCAAAGACCTTCAATTCGAGTGTTGTGGCTACAAAGATGCTCTTTTCCCTTGATATTTGAAGACACTAATAGAGTACTCCACACACCTACAATTGGAGTGTTGCATTCTGGTTGCAACAACCCCCTTTTTCTTGCTATCTGAAGACACGACAAGAGTTCTTCAAAGACCTTCAATTGGAGTGTTGTATTAAGGTGGTCTATTATCTTGCAATATAAGGACACTACTGGGTGCCCCAAATACCTTCAATTAGAGTGTTGTATTAGGGTTGTAAGTGCCCTATTATCTTGCCATATAGAGACACTTCCAGACTGGTCCAAACACTTTCAATTGGAGTGTTGAATTAGTGTTATAAATACCATATTATCTTGCCATATCGGGACACTAATATAGTGCTCCAAACACCTACAATTGTAGTGTTGTGTTAAGGTTGTAAATACCCACTTATCTTGCCGTATAGAGGCACTACTAGAGTGCTCGAAACACCTTCTATTAGAGAGTTGTATTAACGTTGTAAATGCCCTATTATCTTGCCATCTGGAGACACTACTAGAGTGCTCCAAACAACTTCAATTAGAGTGTTGTACTAGAGTTGTAAATACCCTATTATCTTGCCGTATAGAAACACCACTAGAGTGCTCCAAACACCTTTAATTCGAGTGTTGTATTAGTGTTGTAAATACCCTATTATCTTGTTATATAGAGACACTACTAAAGTGCTCCAAACACCTGGAATTGGAGTGTTCTCATTAGGGTTTTAAATGCTCTATTATCTTGCCATTTAGAGCATTACAAGAGTGCTCCAAACACATTCAATTCGAGTGTTGTATTAAGGTTGTAAATGGTCTATTATCTTGTCATATAGGGACACTACTAGGGTGCCCCAAACACCTTCAATTGGAGTGCTGTATTAGGGATGCAAATGCCCTATTATCTTGCCATATAGAGACACTACTAGAGTGCTCCAAACACCTTCAATTATAGCGTGGAATTAGTGTTGTAAATACCTTATTATCTTACCATATAGGGACACTAATAGAGTGCTCCAAACAACTTCAATTGGATTGTTGAATTAGTGTTATAAATACTCTATTATCTTGCCATATAGAGACACTAATAGAATGCTCCAAACACCTACAATTATAGTGTTTTATTAGGGTTGTAAATACCATCTTATCTTGCCATATAGAGGCACCACAACAGTGCTCCAAACACCATAAATTGGAGTGTAGTTTTAGGGTTGTAAAGGCCCTATTATCTTGCCATATATAGACACTACTAGAGTGCTCCAAACACCTTCAAATGGAGTGTTGTATTAGGGTTTTAAATGCCTTATTATTGTGCTATTTAGAGACATTTCAATTGGAGTGTTGTACTAGGGTTGTAATTACCCTATTATCATGCAATATAGAAACACCACTAGAGTGCTCGAAACACCTTCAATTGGAGTGTTGTATTAGTGTTGTAAATGCCCTATTATCTTGCTATATAGAGACAATACTAAAGTGCTCCAAACACTTGGAATTGGAGTGTTCTACTAGGGTTTTAAATGCACTATTAGCTTGCCATTTAGAGACATTACAAGTGTGCTCCAAACACACTCAATTGAAGTGTTGTATTAGGGTTGTAAATGGTCTATTATCTTGTCATATAGGGACACTACTAAGGCGCCCTAAACACCTTCAATTAGAGTGTTGTAATAGGGTTGTAAGTGCCCTATTATCTTGCCATATAGAGGCACTTCCAGACTGCTCCAAACACTCAATTAGAGTGTTGAATTATCAATTAGAGTGTTGAATTAGTGTTATAAATACCCTATTATCTTTGCATATCGGGACACTAATAGAGTGCTCCAAACACCTACAATTGTAGTGTTGTGTGTTAACGTTGTAAATAACTTTTTATCTTGTCGTATAGAGGCACTACTAGAGTGCTCGAAACACCATCAATTGGAGTAGTTTTAGTGTTGTAAAGGCCCTATTATTTTTTCATATATAGACACTACTAGAGTGCTCCAAACACCTTCAATTGGAGTGTTCTATTAGGGTTTTAAATGCTCTATTATCTTGCCATTTAGAGACATTATATATTCCAAACACATTCAGTTGGAGTGTTGTATTAAGGACAATAGTCTATTATCTTGTCATATAGGGACACTAATAGGGTGCCCCAAACACCTTCAATTGGAATGTTGTATTAGAGTTGTAAGTGCCCTATTATCTTGACATATAGGCACTTCCAGACTGCCCCAAACACTTTCAATTGGAGTGTTGAATTAGTGGTATAAATACCCTATTATCTTTCCATATCGGGGCACTAATAGAGTGCTCCAAACACCTATAATTGTAGTGTTGTGTTTAAGGTTGTAAATACCCTCTTATCTTGCCGTATAGAGACAAAACTAGAGTGCTTGAAACACCTTCTATTGGGGAGTTGTATTAACGTTGTAAATCCCCTATTATCTTGCCATATGGAGACACTACAAGAGTGCTCCAAACACCTACAATTGTAGTGTTGTGTTAAGGTTGTAAATACTCTATTATCTTGCCATATGGAGACACTACTAAAGTGCTCGAAACACCTTCTATTGGGGAGTTGTAGTAACGTTGTAAATGACATATTATCTTGCCATATGGAGACAATACTAGAGTGCTCCAAACAATTTCAATTGGAATGTTGTACTAGGGTTGTAAATACCTTATTATCTTGCTATATAGAAACACCACTAGAGTGCTCCAAACACCTTCAATTGGAGTGTTCTACTAGGGTTTTAAATGCCCTATTAGCTTGCCATTTAGAGACATTACAAGAGTGCTCCAAACACACTCAATTGGAGTGTTGTATTAAGGTTGTAAATGGTCTATTATCTTGCCATATAGGGACATAATACTAGGGTGCCCAAAACACCTTCAATTGGAGTATTGTATTAGGGTTGTAAGTGCATTATCTTGCCATATAGAGACACTTCCAGACTGCTCCAAACACTTTCAATTGGAGTGTTGAATTAGTGCTATAAATACCCAATTATCTTGCTATATCGGGACACTCATAGAGTGCTCCAAACACCTACAATTGTAGTGTTGTGTTAAGGTTGTAAATACCCTCTTATCTTGCAGTATAGAGGCAAAACTAGAGTGCTCGAAACACCTTCTATTGGGGAGTTGTATTAACGTTGTAAATGCCCTATTATCTTGCCATATGGAGACACTACAAGAGTGCTCCAAACACCTACAATTGTAGTGTTGTGTTAAGGTTGTAAATACTCTATTATCTTGTGGTATAGAGGCACTACTAGAGTGCTTGAAACACCTTCTGTTGGGGATTTGTAGTAACGTTGTAAATGCCCTATTAGCTTGCCATATGGAGACACTACTAGAGTGCTCCAAACAATTTCAATTGGAGTATTGTACCAGGGTTGTAAATACCTTATTATCTTGCTATATAGAAACACCACTAGAGTACTCCAAACACCTTCAATTGGAGTGTTGAATTAGTGTTATAAATGCCCTATTATCTTGCTATATAAAGACACTACTAAAGTGCTCCAAACACCTGGAATTGGAGTGTTCTATTAGTGTTTTAAATATCCTATTATCTTGCCATTGAGAAACATTACAGGAGTGCTCCAAACACATTCAATTAGGGTGTTGTATTTAGGTTGTAAATGGTCTATTATCTTGCCATATAGGGACACTACTAGGGTGCCCCAAACACTTCAAATTGGAGTGTTGTATTAGGGTTGTAACCCTATTACCTTGCCATATAGAAATACAAGTAGAGTGCTTCAAACAACTTCAATTGGAGTGTTGTATTAGGGCTGTAAATGTCATATTATCATGTCCTATGGAGACACTACTTAAGTGCTCCAATCACATTCAATTGGAGTGTTGTATTAGGGTTGTAAATACCGTATTATCCTGCCATATAGAAACACTAGTAGAGTGCTCTAAGCACCTTCGATTGCAGTGTTGTATTAGGGTTGTAAATGCCCTATTATCTCGCCATTTGGAGACACTACTAGAGATCTCTGAACAACGTTGATTGGAGTCTTGTATTAGGGTTGTAAATGCTCAATTATCTAGCCATATATAGACAATACTAGAGTGCTCCAAACACCTTCAATTGGAGTGTTGTACTAGGGCTGTAAATGCAAAATTGTCATGTCTTATGGAGACCATACTAGAGTGCTCCAATCACATTCAGTTGGTGTGTTGTATTTGAGTTGGAAATACCATATTATCATGCCATATAGAGATGCTATTACAGTGCTCAAACAACTTCAATTGGAGTTTGGTATTACCATTCTAAATGCTCTATTATCTTAGCATATATGGACAATACTAGATGCTCCAAATAGCTTCAATTGGAGTGTTGTATTAGGGTTGTAAATTGCATATTATCTTGCCATATATGGACACTATTAGAGTGCCCCAAACACCTTCAATTGTAGTGTCATATTTGGGTTGTAAACACCCTTATTATCTTGCCGTTTGGACACACTACTAGAGTGCTCCAAACACATTCATTTGGAGTGTTGTATTAGGGCTGTAAATGCAAAATTGTCATGTCCAATGGAGACCATACTAGAGTGCTCCAATCACATTCAATTGGAGTGTTGTATTGGGGTTGTAAATGCTCTATTATCTTGCCATATAGGGACACTACTAAAGTGAACCAAACACATTCAATTCTAGTGTTGTATTATGGTTGTAAAAGCCCTAATATCTTGCTATATAGAAACAATACTAGAGCGCTCCAAATACCTTTAATTGGAGTGTTGTATTAGGGTTGTAAATGCCCTATTATCTTGTCATATTGGGACACTACTAGAGTGCTCCAAAAAACCTTCAATTGGAGTGTTATGTTAGGGTTGTAAATGCCATTTTATCTTGCCGTATTGGGACACTACTAGAGTACTCCAAACACCATCAATTGGAGTGTTGTTTTAGGGTTGTAAATGCCCTATAATCTTGCCATATACAAACACAACTAGAGTGCTCCAAACACATTCAATTGGAGTGTTGTATTAGGGTTGTAAATGCCCTATTTACCTGCCATATAGAGATATTTACTATAGTGCTCCAAACACCTCAAATTGGAGTGTTGTATTACGGTTGTAAGTGCCCTTTATCTTGCCATATAGAGGCACTACTAGAGTGCTCCAAAGACTTTCAATTGGAGTGTTGAATTAGTGTTATAAATACCCTATTATCTTGTCATATAAGGACACTGTTCCGCACAGAATATATGCTACAAAGTTTCAGTATAGCAAGCTATACCTTTTAAACCTTTGTTATACTCTGTCAAATCAGATAGCAAGTGTACTATCCTATTGATGAGTATGCTCAGGTATCAATCCACAGGGACGGAAGAAAATAACCGGACTTATCCTAAATTTACTTAAGATTCTAGAAGTGAGAGAAATTGGTTTGGTTTATTTCTGACAATTCTAATGATTTATGACAAGTTTAAAAGACAATAAAAAGAATTAAAGTTGTTTTCAATTCATAAAAATGCGTTTCCAGGGTTCAGATTTCATTTCTGTTTAGCCCCGAGGCATATGGCCCGTACGGATTCCTGTACGGCCCTTAGGGGGGCCTCGAGTTAATGCTGCAGCTACTATTTTCTGTGCTGATACTGATGTTTAGGGTTTCTATCGACCAGATCTAGATACCTAACCTCAACTTTCGCATTTTGGCCTAGTACCCGATTATCGGACTCAAATACTTCCCTCTTAGATCCGTTAAACCTCAACTTTCGCATTTTGGCCTAATTTATCTAAGTTACTTGTTGGTTTACTACAAGTATCCAAGGGCTTTCGCCTCAAGGAAAGTTTCACCTTTCGGGTACTCCTTGGTTTCACCCTACTTCATATACTTTATTGGATTGGATTAAATGTCATAGACTTGGCTCCTAACACTTAGATGTGCGCATTCATCTGACAGGATGACTAATCAATTCAAGCAACCACAAATAAAGCAATCAAAATACTACTCAACAAAGTAAAACAAAGCATTCAACACAAATCCAAATAGCATGCAAACAAAACCAAACTAGAAATTACATCTTAGCCCTAGAAACAAAGTAAATTAGCTACTCATGTTCATAAGATAACACAAATAACAAGAAATAAAAGAGTTCATGACAAAACAGTGGAAAATCCAAAGATCCGTTGCAAACTCGTGTTTTTCACCTCTCTTCCTCCTTTCCTCCCCTTGTCTTTTGCTCCAAGAAAGCTTGTCCAAGTTCCAGTGGTGAATCCCCCTTTTTTGATGAGGAATATCTCCTTTAATGCCCCAGATCGCGTCCCCAGAGGCTTCTTTTTCGGCCTCCTTAAATTAAGCTGATTTCAGATTCCAGCTGGATTTTCCAATTTATCACCATACGGGCCGTAGGGGACCCTGTATGAGCCGCATGCATGTGCTTTGTCTTGGAGACTTTGTGGCTCTGTTGTGGAACCTTCTGTGTAGTTGGGCAGATCTTGTACGGGCCGTACAAAATGTCATACGGACTGTATGAAAAGTAGTCAGATCTAGTTTTTCGCCCTTTTTCCTGCAAAATACCAAACAAGGCATAGCAGTACCACATTTCATCAAAATATAAGTAAAAAGTTCACATTTATAGGCTTTAAAGCACAGGTTTCAGTGTAAATTAGGGCCATAATTTAGATATAATATGGAGATATTAGACACTACTGGAGTGCTCCAGCCACCTTCAATTGTAGTGTTGTATTAGGGTTGTAAATGCCCTCTTATCTTGTCGTATAGAGGCACTACTAGAGTGCAACGAACACCTTCTACTGGAGAGTTCTATTAATGTTGTAAATGTCATTTTATCTTGCCATATAGAGACACTACTAGAATGATCCAAACACATTCAAATGTAGTGTTGTATTTCGGTTGTAAAAGTCGTATTATCTTGCTATATAGAGACACAACTAGAGTGCTCTGAACACCTTCAATTGGAGAGTTGTATTAGCGTTGTAATTATCCTATTATCTTGCCACATGGAGACACAACTAGAGTGCTCCAATCACTTTCAATTGGAGTGCTTTATTAGAGTTTCAAATGCCCAATTATCTTGTCATAAAGAGATATTACAAGAGTGCTCCAAACACATTCAATTGGAGTGTTGTATTAGGGTTGTAAATACCCTATTTTTTGCCATATAGAGATGTTACTAGAGTGCTCCAAACCACTTCAATTGGAGTGTTGTATTAGGGTTGTAAAGGTCCTATTATCATTCTATATAGGGACACTACTAGAGTGCACCATACATATCCAATTCGAGTGTTTTATTACAGTTGTAAATGCTCAATTATCTTGCCATATAGAGACAATACTAGAGTCCTCCAAACAACTTCAATTAGAGTGTTGCATGAGAGTTGTGAATGCCATATTATCTTGCCTCATAGAGACAATACAAGAGTGCTCCAAACACATTCAATTGGAATGTTGCATTTGGGTTGTAAATACCATATTATCTTGCTGTACAAGGACACTACTAGAGTGCTCCAAACACCTACAATTGTAGTGTTGTGTTAAGGTTGTAAATACCCTCTTATCTTGCTGTATAGAGGCAAAACTAGAGTGCTCGAAACACCTTCTATTGGGGAGTTGTATTAACGTTGTAAATGCCATATTATCTTGCCATACTCGACATTACTGGGGTGATCCAAACACTCAATTAGAGTGTTGTATTACGGTTGTAAATGCCCTATTATCTTGCCATATAAAGACACAACTAGAGTGCTCCGAACACCTTCAAATGGAGAGTTGTATTAGGGTTTTAAATGTCCTATTATAATGTCATATGGAGACACAACTAGAGTGCTCCAATCACTTTCAATTGGAGTGTTCTATTCAGATTGTAAATACTCTATGTACTTGCCTTACAGAGCTACTACTAGAGTGCTCCAAACACCTTCAATTGGAGTATTGCATTTGGGTTGTAAGTACCCTATTATCTTGCCATGACCACTACTAGAGTGCTCCAAACACCTTCAATTGGAGTGTTGTATTTGACTTGTAAATACCGTATTATCATGGCATATAAAGACACTATTACAGTTCTCAAACACCTTCAATTGGAGTTTGGTATTATCATTGTAAATGCTCTATTATCTTACCATATAGGGACACTATTAGAGTGCCCCAAACACCTTCAATTGGAGTGTTGTATTTGGGTTGTAAACGCCATATTATCTTGTCATTTGGAGACACTACTATAGTGCTCCAAACACATTTAATTGGTGTGTTGTATTAGAGTTATAAATACCATATTCTCTTGACATATAGGGACACTACTAGAGTGCACCAAACACTTCCAATTGGAGTGTTGTATTGGGGTTGTAAATGCCCTATTATTTTGCCATATAGAGACACTACTAGAGTGATGCAAACACATTCAATTGTAGTGTTGTATTTCGATTGTAAAAGCCCTATTATCTTGCTATATATAGACACAACTAGAGTGCTCCGAATACCTTCAATTGGAGAGTTGTATTAGGGTTGTAAATATCCTATTAGCTTGCCATATGGAGACACAATTAGAGTGCTCCAATCACTTTCAATTGGAGTGTTTTATTAGAGTTTCAAATAGCCAATTATCTTGCCATAAAGAGACATTACAAGAGTGCTCCAAATACATTCAATTGGAGTGTTGTATTAGGGTTGTAAATACCCTATTTTCTTGCCATATAGAGATGTTACTAGAGTGCTCCAAATACCTTCAATTGGAGTTGTATTAGGGTTGTAAAGTCCCTATTATCATTTTATATAGGGACACTACTAGAGTGCACACATATCCAATTCAAGTGTTGTATTACGGTTGTAAATGCTCAATTATCTTGCCATATAGAGACAATACTAGAGTCCTCCAAACAGCTTCAATTGGAAGTATTGTATGAGAGTTGTGAATGCCCTATTATCTTGTCTCATAGAGACAATACAAGTGCTCCAAACACATTCAATTGGAGTGTTGGATTTGGGTTGTAAATACCTTATTATCTTGCCATATAAGGACACAACTAGAGTGCTCCAAACACCTTCAATTTGAGTGTTGTATTAGTGTTGTAAATGCCCTATTATCTTGCCATACTCGACACTACTAGGGTGATCCAAACACATTCAATTAGGGTGTTGTATTACGGTTGTAAATGCCATATTATCTTGCCAT
Source organism: Carex pumila (assembly GCA_033356055.1). NCBI lineage: Eukaryota > Viridiplantae > Streptophyta > Magnoliopsida > Poales > Cyperaceae > Carex > Carex pumila. Next base: position 2,407 of record JARJHM010001452.1, on the reverse strand, counting down.
ATAGGACACAACTAGAGTGCTCCGAACACCTTCAAATGGAGAGTTGTATTAGGGTTGTAAATGTCCTATTATAATGCCATATGGAGACACAACTAGAGTGCTCCAATCACTTTCAATTGGAGTATTCTATTCGGGTTGTAAATACCCTATTATCTTGCCATACAGAGACACTACTAGAGTGATCTAAACACCTTTAATTGAAATGTGGTATTACCGTTGTAAATGTAATATTATCTTACCATATCGAGACACTACTAGAGTGCTCCAAATACTTTCAATTAGAGTGTTGTATTAGGGTTGTAAATACCCTATTATCTTGCCATATAGAAACACTAGTAGAGAGCAGGAAACACCTTCAATTGGAGTGTTGTATTACGGTTGTAAGTGCCCTATTATCTTGCCATATATAGACATTACTAGAGTATTACAAATAGCTTCAATTGGAGTGTTGCATTAGGGTACCCTCTTCCTTAGCCATTTGGAGACACTACTAGAGTGCTGCAAACACATGCAATTGAATTGTTTTATTAGTGTTGCAATTGCCCTCCTTTGTTTCCATATGGATACACAACTAGAGTGCTAGTACGACCTTCATTTGGAGTGTTGTATTAGGAGTTGAAACTACTCTCTTCTCTTGTCATATGGAGACACTATTAGAGTGTTACAAGGACCTTTAATTAGAGTGTTGTATTAGTGTTGCAAATAATTTCTTCTCTTGACATACGGAGACACTAATATAGTGCTAAAATGACATTTAATTGGAGTGTTGGATTAGGGTTGCAACTACTATCTTCCCTTGCTATTTGGAGACACTAATATAGTGCTCCACACACCTTCAATAAGAGTGTTGTATTCGGATTGCAACTGCCCCCTTTTGTTGCTATCTAAAGACACTACTAGAGTTCTACAAAGACTTTCAATTGGAGTGTTGTGGGTTGCAACTAACCTCTTCCCTTACCATTTGGAGACACTACTAGAGTGCTCCACACACCTTCAATTGAAGTGTTGTATTCAGGTTGCAACTACCATCTTCTCTTGCCATATATGGACACAACTAGAGTGCTACAAAAATATTTAATTAGAGTGTTTTATCAGGGTTGTAACTACCCTCTTCCCTTGCTATTTGGAGACACTAGTAGAGTGCTACAAAGACATTCATTTGGAATGTTGTATTAGAGTTGCAACTAACTTCTTCTCTTGCTATTTGGAGACACTACCAGAGTGCAAACACATGCAATTGGAGTATTGTATTAGAGTTGCAACTATCCTCTTATCTTTCCATAGGGAGACACTACTTGAGTATTGCAAAGACATTCAAATGGAGTATTGTATTAAGATTGCAACTATCTTCTTCCCTTGCCATTTAGAGACACTGATATATATCAAGAATTGGGAAACTTAAAAACTAACCCTAAATCTAGGTATTAGGAACGATCGTTTATAAACAATCGTTCCTGATAGATTAGAACAAATCAGGAACAGTCATTTATAAACAACCGCTCTTGATTGTGTACTATCAGGAATTGTTGTTTATAAACGACTGTTCCTGATTTTTTTCTCTTAATTAACCGCTCCTCTCCTTCTCTTCTCATTTTGTCTTCTCCAAATTTTTCAACTCCTATCTAGAGTTTTTTTTGTCTCTTGCGCTGTTAATCTTGCTTCCCCTCTTTCAGTGCCATTGTGATTTCTTTCTTTCTCTGAGATCCATGTCTTTAACCCTAGCTGCTTCTCTTTAGACCCTAATTGCACAAGCCAAAACTCGTCAAATCCTTGAGATCCTTTATCGCCATAAGACCACTTGACGAGAACAAGACGACGCTGGTGTTCAAAAAGCTGTTGAAATTTGTCAGAATGATAGATCTCATCAAAACTCGTCAAGTTTGTCGCCACGAGACCACTTGACAAGAATGAGACAAGAAAAATAAACTGTCTGATCTCTTTGGTGATTTTCATGTTCAAATGATTGTTTTTCATCCAAAGAAATGGGTGAGACAGATGATGATTCAGAATTGAATGAAGTTATTGCTTCGCAAGTAATATTTATTTTTTTGAGATAGATTTCTCATAGAATAAGTGGTCTTGTTAGTTCTATCTTTATTTGTTTTATTATTCCTGAAGTTCTACTCTTTTTCTCAGTTTTATGCTTTTGAGTTGATTGTATAGACCTTAAATTAATTGGTTTGTGTTGAATTGATCAAGCACCAAGTTTATAAGATAACCCTCTTGTATTGAAAATTTTCAAAATCAGTGGGTTCAAATTTGTAGGGTGCTAGTTATAAAATAGTTGCGAGCTTTGAGGGAAATTTTCCAAACAGAATCAGACAGCTTCCTCTTGACCCGCCACTTTGAGCTCAACAATGTCAAAAGGGTACAAAAGTTTCCTTTAATACATAAGTAGTGTTGTAGG
>JARJHM010001451.1:0-27238 GCA_033356055.1 Carex pumila | reverse complement strand
TGTACCTTTGAACTACTTTGATCGTGTAAAACTTCTTGTATGCCGGGTTGAGGCAGTTCACTATAATCGCAACGAGCGGTACATCTTCCCAATATTTGAGAAACTTTTGTTTCATTGCATCTACGATTGGTGTGAGAGATTTACCATGGATTTCAGCTTGTTCCAATTGATAATACACCTTGGAGATGTCATAGAGATGTCTGAGCAATTGAACTGACGTCGGTGGGTATGAGCAGGATAGTTGTACGGTTGCTGTAAAAATGGTTTGAAGGAAATTGCATAGCCTTTGTATTTGCTCCCATTCTCCGTCGGTGAGTTCCAATTGTAGTGCCTCGGGGGTGGAACTTCTCAAAAACTTCCCTATGACAGCTTTGTAAGGAATGCATCGGTTCAACAACCTATAGGTAGAGTTCCAATGGATATCTATATCCCAATGTACTTTCAACTTGTCCAATCCATATTTGACACACAGACCCCTAAACTTTTGTTTTCTTTCTTGGTTTGAAACAACGTGGTTGAGAGCATTTTTAAATTTAATTATCAATAGTTTTACGGCTTCCGTTTTAAGACCCACCTTCACGACGAGATTAAGTATGTGGCACGCACACTTTTGGTGAAACATTTCACCATTCATGATCGGGTTTAGTGACCGTTTAAAAATCTCAATGGAAGCTATGTTATTGCTCGCATTATCGAATGAGATAGAAAAAACCTTGTTAGCCATATCCCTCTTAAGGTTATATTCTTCTAAAACGGAAATAATGTATTTGAAAATTACATTTGCAGTGTGTGGGGAATCTAGCACTCCAAAACTTAATATCCTTTTTTGTAATAACCAATGATCATCGATCCAATGCACGGTAACACAAGAGTACCCAAGTCCATGTTTACCGGCAATCTATATATCGGATGTAATCGAGACCTTATTATTTTGGTATGCAAATATAGCTTTAAGATCATCTTTTTTAGAGAGAAACTGTTTTTTTATTTAACCAACCATCTTTCTATGATGCATCCTCTTGTACATTGATTGGCCTAACTCCTGAATGCATAACTGGAAAAAACTCATGCAACTACCCATACTTATTGGTTGTTCTTTATGGGTAATGTATCGAGCCAATTCACTAAGCATTTTTTATTCATCGAATTTTGGGTTGGTTCTGGTACCATCCGCGTTAATAACGATTTAGATTATTTTCGGTTGAGCATCTTTTTCTGGTTCCTCATGCTTTTTTTCATGCATTTCAGAATGTCTTTTAAAGCTGCTCATACCACTACCTGATTTATACTCAAAATGTCTTTTGCAATTTTTTACCTTACAATTTAGTAATTGCTGATACCTCGCATATTTAGCCTATATTTGACTTGATTTTGTACCAAATTCACATTCTAAATTGTCAAAATCATGTTCATTTCATTGATATATCCTTAAAATTTGGTACTGCTGAGAGTTTGTTTGTTTTCTGCAGGATTGGAGCAAAATAAACGAAGAAACGATATTTTTGGACTCTCTGGTACGGCCCTTACCAGGCTTGGTACGGGCCATACCAGACTTAGCCGATCTAGCCTCTCTCCCATCTTGTACGGCCTGGCCGTACCACCTTGGTACGGGCCGTACATAGATGCTGCCTGACAGAATTCAAATCTTGGCAGAGGCTATTTAAAGCGAGGGATCTCTCCATTTTCGAGGATTCACATTTCATTCCAGATTGAGAGCTCAGAGAAAGAGAGAAAGAGAGCAAAGGAGCAAGGAGAGAAGAAGAAGTAAGTGTTGTTCGTACAATAATCTTTTACGTCTATTTGACTAATTTGCAAAAACATACAATTATTGAATTTTACAATTTCTTCTATTTTGAGAATATGTAGGTCCAAGAAGAGTAAGAACTGTTGAATAATAAGCTTGGACTGAAGAAATCATGAAGACCTTTATCAAGAATACATATTGTAAAATCAAATGCTTGGTAAAGTATGTGTGAGGTTGATTAAATTGAGATAAAACGTTATGAACGTTTTTAAAACGTTGGTAACGTTTTATAATAATCAGAAGCCTCAAAAGAATCAAGTTATAACGTTATAACGTTATACAACCGTTATAACGTTTGTAAAACGTTACAACGGTTATAAAACGTTATGTAACGTTTTCTAAGCTGTCAGAGAATTAAAACCCTAAATCGTATTTGAATAAAACGTTGGTAACGTTTGATAAAACGTTGGTAACGTTTTATGTCAAACAGCTCATTTTTGAGCTGCCACTATAAATAGACTGAAGGGATCACTTTCAAATCTATCTCAGCCGACCCTAATCATTTCAAAAGCGATTTTCTGAGAGCTTAGCCTACTCCATTGTTGTGAGAGCTTAAAACTTCAAAATCCCTCAAGCAACCTCAAACCTACTTCACTAATCTTGATCTAGATTAGGTTAGAGTGATCTATTGAGTGTTTCTCTTGTTCTTGAGTAGCTTGTGTGACTTCCCTTGTTTGTAAGGGCTTGCCGGCTCAAACCTCGAGTTGCTCGTGTGACTTCCCTTGGTTGTAAGGGCTCGCCGGCACTCATCTCTCGTTGGTCGTGACTTTCCATTTTGTAAGGGCTCACGGTTCACAATTGTAATCCTTTCATATTGGGTAATAGAAAGGCGCACCTAGAAAGAGGTTGCGACGCCCCGGAGACGTAGGCCTTTGTTTTGCCGAACTCCGTTAACATCCCGCGTGTCAAATTTCTCTAAACTCATCTATTTACTTTCAATTGCAATTTAATTTCAGTTTTTGAGCAATTAGAGGTGCCCCTAAGTGCAACAAAGTGGTATCAGAGCAAGTTACTCGAATTAAGACACACTTAATTAGAGTTAGATCAACTTGTCAAAATGGCACCCTATAGACCCGTGAAGGAACCCCTAATTTTTGGCAATTCGACCAAAAATTTTATGCATTGGAAGAAAACCATGATCAATTATCTAAACATTCTTGAGTTATGGGATGTGGTTAACAAGGGGTATACACCAATATTCACTACCACTACCACCGACATTAAAATCGAGACTCCCGAATCCAAACAAACCAAGAAAGACAATGATCTTGCAATTAATGCCATAATTAACTTGGTTAGTGAATCGGTTGCCTTGATCCTTGGTAGCTCTTCAACCGCAAAAGAAATGTGGGATGCCCTTGTAAATCGGTATGAGGGAAATACCCAAATTAAACGAACCAAATTAACCGGTTTAGAAGCCAAATTTGAAACCTTTAAGGTTGAAGATGGCGAAAGCATTGAGGATATGTATAATAGACTTATGCATATCCAAAATGAATTTACCGAATTGGGAGAACCGCTTTCTAACAATAAAATTGTAGGGAAGCTATTGAGGATTATGCTCATGAGAGACAAATGGTCCGGCTTGGTGAGTGCGCTAGAAGCAATCCAAGGCACACATGACTCACTCACACCGGATGATCTCTATGCACACTTACGAAGCTTCGAAGAGAAACTTCGGCAATCCGGAAACCCAAAGCAAAGTTCAAAATTCAAAACCATGGCCTTTCCGGCTCAAAACCGAAAACCTTCTAGCTCATCAAACACTTGTCTCTCAAATGATCAATTTATAAATAAAATTGATCATGAAACCTCCAAAAACACCCTTCTCCTATCCAAAATGTTTCAAGACATGCTAGATCTCGAAAGAAATTACAACAAGGAACGAGAAGAGAAGAACAAAAGAGTGATGTGCTTCGCATGTCATAGAAAAGGGCACACCACTCAAACTTGCTTCAAATTGGACGGGTACAAGGCCAAGAAAAAGGCTAAAGCCTTGCAAGCTTTATTCTCGAATGAGAGCGAGGTGGAGCAATCCGACACGGAGTCGGAAAATGAACAAGAGACAAACCTTGCATTGATGGCAAGTGTAGATGAAGGTCTCTCGGCAATTGATGTCGACTCGATTATTGCAAGCAAAAATATCACCGATGAGACCACCATTGAATTCCTTAAAGACCTTGTCAAATCAAGAAACATCAATAAGGAAGGTGATGAAATTGAAGCCTCAATTAGCTTCGCAAATGAGGTACATTCAACTCTTAGTCTTGATGGTTATGAGACCGAACAAGAATTTGTAAATGAAGGTGGTGAAGAATATAGTGGAGAAATTAATATTGAAAATTGTATACTTACAAATGAGACCAACCATGACTTGTGTACCAATCGGTTAGAAACCAATGATGCAAGCACTTTCACAAATAAAACCCTAATGCACGATGCTAATGAATCTAGGTTGCGATCTCTCATTGATGATTCAAATAGAACCTTGGTTGAAAAGGAAGGTATTATCCAAAAATTAATTGCTAAAAATGATATGTTAGAACTTGAAAATAAAAAATTAAAAGCATCGCACATAGGTGAAATAGGCATATTAAAGGTTAAAGTTCAAACCTTAGAGACCGAAAATAGGGCATTAAGGTCTCCTAGTGAATTTTCAAATGTCACTAGTCTAGATCCTTATTATGTGGATAGTTTGATAAATGGACAATCTTATCGCAAAATGGATAAAATTGGTCTTGGATTCGAGAAGGGTCAATCCTCATTCGAATCTAACCACATACAAGGCCCAAAAGGAAAAGGGGAACATATACAAACTTCAAACTCCAAAAATTGTAAACTTAAGTTTAATTGTGATAAGTATTCCACTTATCAATTTTTTACCAAAAAGGGTAATAATTCCTTACAAAAGGAGTCAAACAAAGGGAATACCTCTCAAACCTCAAATGCTAAACAAAATCATGCATTTAGGTATAAGTATAATCATAAAAATTATAAGAACAAAAATTTTCAAAATAGTGATAGGAACACATTTAATCCAAAATGGTCAAACAAAACTTATTTCAAAGGACCGGATGGATGGTTTTATGAACTCAAAAATAAAAATGTTTTACAAAATCAAACTCAAAGAAATAGTTTAACAAAAGATGTTCCCCAACATCACAATAGAATTGAGTCTAACAACACCAAAAGTGTCACATCTAGAGTTACAAATATGTCATTTGTTAATCCAAAGAACAAAATTCATGAAGTGAAAACAAAATACCATGCCACTTTCAAACAAGGTTCTATTGCTCAAAAGCCATCAATTACATTTTGTAATTATTGTTGCAAAATTGGTCATACCTCCTTAGAGTGTAGGTTTAGGAATGGAGACAACAACCCAAATGTTGTTTGGATTCCTAAAGCTAAACTAGTTTAAATTCATACAAAATCTCCCCTAATTTATTCAAATTGCTAAAAACAAAGGGGGAGATTAAACAAGGTAGGAGTGTTTGATTAAATCTTGTAATGAATACTTTGATCATTGATAGTTGTTGTACACAAATTTTATGGATTATCCAAACTCTGAATGATTATGAAATTCGCTTCCGCAACATACCAATTATGTATGACAATACTAGTGCCATAATGATATCCAAGAATCCGGTGCTTCATTCTAGAACCAAGCACATAGAGATAAGACATCATTTTATTAGGAATCATATAGAAAAAGGTGAAATTAAACTCATACATATCAACACCAAAGAACAAATTGCCATATATTCACAAAACCCCCAAATACTCAACAACACAATGAATTACGATATAAATTAGGCATGCTTGAACTTAGAAAATAGACATATTCATAACTTATTTCAAAATAACCATTTGCAATCAAAATAGTTCATTTAAAGAATTTTTTACAGAAATAAAACGTTATAACGTTTTTGAAAACGTTGGTGACGTTTTGTGAAACTGCAAAAGTCCGAAAGCACCATAAAAACGTTACACAACGTTTCTGCAACCGTTGTAACGTTTTTACTTCTAATACTTAGCCAAAATTCTGAGATAAACTACACCATAAACGTTGTAACATTTTGGAAAACGTTGGTAACGATTTATGAAACTTCAAAAGTCCGAAAGGTGCACCAAAACGTTACACAAACGTTTAAAAAACGTTCCAACGTTTTAGAAACGTCACGACGTTTCTATAAACATTGCAATGTTTTTCTGACAAGGGACTAACATTGTAAAAGTTTCATACAAAACGTTGGTAACGTTTTGAAAGCGTTACAACGGTTATCTGACAAGGGATCAAAATTGCAAAAGTACAAATGAAAACGTTGTAACGGTTTCCAAACGTTGGTAACGTTTTGTGAGGCTTCAAAAGTCCGAGAGCTTCACAAAAACGTTACACATACATTATAACGTTTTAGGTAAAAACACAGTATTCTCACCAAACGTTGGCTAGTGTTCATTGTTATGTGCATTATGATATATATGAATCAATTTGTCAAATTGACAATCATTTTTTATTGCTAATTGAAATGAACTTGTAAATTGTCGTATAAAATGCTAGAGTAATCCCTCAATTTTATTTCATTTGGGCTTTATCGGTATCATATTACTAAATTGAGGGGGAGTGCATAATTTGAGGGGGAGCACTGAAAATTAGTGCTAATTTTTCCACCCTTTCGTCGATTTCCAAAAGGGGGAGAAATTGGTACAAATGGATTGAATGCAAAATCAAAATTGGATAAACTAATTTTTCTAAAAATTTTCGATTTATGCACTTACTCACATTGTATGTTTTTGCAAATCGCCAAAAGGGGGAGATTGTTGTTCGTACAATAATCTTTTACGTCTATTTGACTAATTTGCAAAAACATACAATTATTGAATTTTACAATTTCTTCTATTTTGAGAATATGTAGGTCCAAGAAGAGTAAGAACTGTTGAATAATAAGCTTGGACTGAAGAAATCATGAAGACCTTTATCAAGAATACATATTGTAAAATCAAATGCTTGGTAAAGTATGTGTGAGGTTGATTAAATTGAGATAAAACGTTATGAACGTTTTTAAAACGTTGGTAACGTTTTATAATAATCAGAAGCCTCAAAAGAATCAAGTTATAACGTTATAACGTTATACAACCGTTATAACGTTTGTAAAACGTTACAACGGTTATAAAACGTTATGTAACGTTTTCTAAGCTGTCAGAGAATTAAAATCCTAAATCGTATTTGAATAAAACGTTGGTAACGTTTGATAAAACGTTGGTAACGTTTTATGTCAAACAGCTCATTTTTGAGCTGCCACTATAAATAGACTGAAGGGATCACTTTCAAATCTATCTCAGCCGACCCTAATCATTTCAAAAGTGATTTTCTGAGAGCTTAGCCTACTCCATTGTTGTGAGAGCTTAAAACTTCAAAATCCCTCAAGCAACCTCAAACCTACTTCACTAATCTTGATCTAGATTAGGTTAGAGTGATCTATTGAGTGTTTCTCTTGTTCTTGAGTAGCTTGTGTGACTTCCCTTGTTTGTAAGGGCTTGCCGGCTCAAACCTCGAGTTGCTCGTGTGACTTCCCTTGGTTGTAAGGGCTCGCCGGCACTCATCTCTCGTTGGTCGTGACTTCCCATTTTGTAAGGGCTCACGGTTCACAATTGTAATCCTTTCATATTGGGTAATAGAAAGGCGCACCTAGAAAGAGGTTGCGACGCCCCGGAGACGTAGGCCTTTGTTTTGCCGAACTCCGTTAACATCCCGCGTGTCAAATTTCTCTAAACTCATCTATTTACTTTCAATTGCAATTTAATTTCAGTTTTTGAGCAATTAGAGGTGCCCCTAAGTGCAACAGTAAGAGGAAGAGGCGAAAATTGACGGATCAACCCCTTCTCCACTCCCGATCTTCGATCTAGTTCTATCATGCCTCTCTTTATCTCTTTACTTGTATTTCTGGACAGATCTATGACTTGTGAGTAGTAGATCATTGTTTCTAGGGTTTGTAGATAAATTTTCTTAATTTGTGTTGCTTTTCTTGATTTGGATCTTGTATGAACTCTTTTAATTGTATTGATTGTGTATTTGCTTATCTTGATTGCTTTGTCTTTCTGTGATTGCATGTGGTGTGCCTATAGTGGTAGATCAATCCTAACAAGGTCATGTAACCATTGTCTTCTCTCAACCAAACCAATTCCTTTAGGTAGACTTGTTCGAATTGAAGCCGAAAGGTTGAATTCTCCCCTAATTGACAGATTAGAGGATACCTTAGATCTCCAATCAATCAACTAGAGGATCTGGACCAAAACACGAGAGTTGAGGTTTAGAAACCTTAGAAGGTGAAGAATTGACTCCAAAACCTAGATCTTGAGCCAACAAACGAGAGTTGAGGTTTAGGAACCTTAGGTATGGTCAATTGAACCTTTCTCAAGAGTTTAATACAAGGTACCAGCAAGAAATGCATCAACTCAAACTTGTAAGCTCTGTTCTGGTAAATCAGTACGGGTCTTACAAGAGTGGTGCGGCCTACCCATACCAAGCCCACACGGCTTGGTGCAACAAGGTTGGTGCGGCCTAACCGTACCAACTTGGTAAGACCCGTACCACTAGAGGCAAATCAGAGATGAAGTCTGAAACTCTTGAAACATCTTTTATCCTAAATAAAAACATAGTTTATACTTTTCCTTGCACAGTTACTATTCTATTGCATTGTTTGATTGCTTGAGTTGATTATTTAGGAAGATTAAGTACTAAAACTCCCTCTTTCTCACTTCTAGTCTTTAGTCAAGATAAGTAGATTCTAGATAAAGAAGCCGTCACTGTGGATCGACACCCGATTATACTCCTCGATAGGGTTGTGCACTTGCAACCCTAATCGGACGGTGTAACCGCGGTTTTAAAAGGTACGCTCCCAAGCGTACCGAAACTTGCGTTGCACTTTCATGCGAACAATTGCATAATACCTCTCTCATCTCTGGTAATCTCATAAAATCTCGCCCATGGTTGATTGTAATCGGGAGGAGCTCTTTCTCTTTTAGTCTTCTTTTCTGTTGGTGCTAATGGGGGTCTACTTGTCGAAGGAGCAACAACTTCTTTTTGAATTTCAGGTTTAGCTGTCGAAGGGGCAGTGTCAGTGAATTGACTCGATGCTACAGAAGAGCCCTGATAGTGTTTTTCTATAGCTATTTATGAACCCTAATACACCTAATTTGGTTGCAAGCATACAACCGTGTCAAGTAGTAGTTCGGGTGTCGAATCCACAGGGACAACTCGTAAAGTACTGGTTCTCGCTAATTCACTAAGCTAGACTACCGGAGTTTGAGTTGGTTTCTAGATCTAATTAAATTGAAAGGAGCAAATAATAAATGTCTTGGGTCTGATTCAAGTGTAGGAGTTCTAGGGGCTTTGGCATTCCTATCCACTAGGGTCTCGATCTACTCGATTGGTGTTTTTACAGCATACATGAGCATCCTGTTTAAAGTGATAATAGCATGCACTTCACGGTTAAGTACTTCGTGGGCTAAAATCTTACTTTTAGGTTACTTCGGACTTCTCGGTTAAGTACTTCGTCCTAATAACCTATTATTTACTCTTTTTGTTCAGGGAGTTAACTCAAGTGATTTTTAGTCATTGATAATAGCGTACACTTCACGGTTAAGTACTTCGTGGGCTAAAATCGTACCTTTAGGTTACTTCGGACTTCTCGGTTAAGTACTTCGTCCTAATAACCTATTCTTTACTCATTGGATAAGTCCCTAAATCCATGTATCGGAGGAGTAAGGTTAAACCACCCAATCCATGTATAAATCAAGCATTAAAAGAGTAAATCACTAATAGTCAATAAAAACCACAAATCGAGTAAGATTGAGTGCACCTAATTTCGAGTTTTACATGTCATCGCCCCTAGAGAGGAGATTAGCCTCTCATGGGGGCACAAACAGTTACAAAGATAATAAACAAGTTGTTACCAAGGTCTAGAGAAAGGAAAATAGAGTAGAGAATACAAATCTAAGTACAAATCTCTTCTCCCTCAAGCTTTTCCCTCTCCAAATCGCCTTAGATCTGAAACCCTAGCTCTTGAGATGGTTCCCAGCTGAGAGAAGTGTCTAATGTCGGCTGCCCCTTTCTCCCCAAGAGCCTCCCTCTATATCTACCCTTCTGGGCCTCTAACAGCCCCAAAAAGGAGAAGCTGAGAGGAAATTTCGGGTCGCAATCATAGGAATTGCGGGTCGCAATAATGGTGCGAAAAAGTGGCAGTGAGCTGTTTGCGTCTAGACTTGCTCCAAATTGTTCTCATTTGCTTCTAATACCTGAAAACACATCAAAATATAGCAGTATCTCGAACTTGGTGCGATATCTAAACAAAATGGCTTTAAACTAAAGAAAAGGGGATAGTTTTAGAGACCAAATTCTACCAAAAATGTATATGAAATTTAGGCTTATCAAATTCCCCCAAGCTTAGTTCTTGCTTGTCCCTAAGCAAGTCTTAGCTCGAGAGCCAAGGACTGGTCTCTCAACTAATCAAGTTCTAAAGAAAAGTCCTAATCCTATATGCAAAAGACAGTGTTTGCTTTGAAAAGTCATGATAAACTTTTAAAGGAAAAGCTTTCAAATTCGCATGACATTTGCTCGGGATTTTTGGGAATTCTAACAAAAAGAGCAATGCTCAATTATTTCCGATTCACTCCACGCGTGTCTTTCTATCCATTCTTTCCACATTGCCCCGTACTTTATGATTTTCAAAAAGATTGTAAGTTTCTTAATTCTCCCCCCTACAAATGGAACCTGTTACTCAAAAATTTATCCAAGTTCGAAAGAAAGTTCATGTTAATCCTGAACCTCGCACTTTTTACTTCGAATTGGCTTCGAATTCCTTTGAATTTTTTTTTTTTTTTTTTTTTTTTTTGCAAATTTCTGCGCTCTTGAGGCTGCCTCGTGCCGTATGTGGTATATTTTCCCGTGGACTAAGTCCTAGCACTTATTAAGGCTTAGAGTTCACTTTTTTTTTTTCTTTTTTTTTTGTTTTTTCTTTTTTTTTTGTTTTTGTTTTTTGTGTGTCGAGCGTGTAGCTTCGCGTGCAACACGCAACCAAGTGGGATCCTAATAATGAATTCATTGATTTATAGATTTTTGGATCCACCGGCTACTACACCACTCTCTCTTGATTAGTCACATTGATTTTTGGATTTTTGCGGGTTCGGTTCCAATTGTAGGACAAGTCCAAATTCAAAAACCTTTAATCCCAAGAATATCATAAAGTACCAAACCTGAACTCCAATTCCATTCACCGTGGGTTAGTTTAGAAATGGTCGATCAATTCCCCTTGTTACTTTCCCTTATTCCCAAACAAGATCAATTCCTTTGAAATTTTTCCTCAAAATTTTTCAGATTTTTTCAAATTATCCACCAAAACATAGAAGAAAATAAAAGAAAACAAATGAAAGTCATGCAAACCCTACATGCAAATGCAGATACAATCTCAATTTCCCTCCCCCAAACTTAAACCGAGCATTGCCCTCAATGCTCCAATTCTAGTCATGAAGAAAAAGAAATGAGACATGATTATCTTACAATGAGTGATGGTGATGTTGTGGATGTTGAATCAATCTGACCCCCCGTGTGGCGGGGCTGCATGAGGCGTATGTGGGTCCCGTTGTTGAGTATGGCTGCGACGTCGAGGCGGTTGAGCGGGCATCTCCTCCTCCTTGTAGTCACCTCGCTCCAAATGCCAAGCATGCATGCGGCGGGTGAGGGACCAGGTCTCGTACAAGAGCCGGTCCTGATGTTCATTGTACTCTTGCATTTGAGTGTAATCATCGTGGAGCTGACACAGCTTGGCATAAATCATGGCATTGGTAGGATTGCCAATTGATTGGTCTTGGTGTGTTTGGGATGAGGTACCGGCTGAAAAGGTATTTAGAGTTGGGTGTTCCGTCTCGGACACCACGGGTGTGTGCACGAGCCAAGTAGATGGGTCGCTGGGGTCGAATCGTGTTGGCAATGGTAGTTGTGCCTTTTTTCCATTGTGGCCTAGAGTGTAGTAGCAATTCGCTTCCCTTTTCATCAACCTCATTGCTATTAGTGCGGGAATGTCAATCAAGGTGCTCCCTTCTACCACGGTCCGGTAAGTGGGGGTTTCGTCAATCACCCCAAAATGCATAGCAATCCGAGTGATGATTCCCCCTACCGAAATATCTCCCCCCCGTCTCGAATTGTCGACCACCTTCTGTAGATGGTGGATGACAAAATGCCCAACATTGGGAGCATCATGATACCCCGGAAGGTTGGTGTCTAGCATGCATGCCAAGAAATATAAATCATATTTATTTAAAGTAGAGGAGGTCTCACCCCGACCGAAGATTGTGAACCCCAATGTTCGTTGAAGGAATCGCAGAACCGGGTGTTGAATTTGGTTTGCTCTGTGCCCTGCTCTTGGACCGCCAAAGATTTTTTCTTCAAATTCCTCCTGAGACATTTCTTCGGGCCAGTCAATGGAGGTACCTCTGGCGTTTGGGTTTGTCTTGAGGATCTCGTTTAGGGTATTGACGGATAGGATTCGCGTTTTGCCATCCAATTGGAAACAAAATTTGGAGTAGTCTTTGTGGCACGAGAAGGAGGTAAGGAACTCATAGGTGAGGGTTCGGTAAGTGGGGACCTCGGTTGAGAGAAAGTCCCATAGGAAAAGTTTATTCGCGAGTCGCTTGACCTCGTGATAAATGTCGAGCGTGATAAGCACGCCTTCGTCAAGAAAGCGAGAAGGGACGAGCTTGCGTTGCTGTAGAGCTTGGAAACGATCCTTGGCTTCATTGGTGCGGAACCGAAGGCCGAAATTTGGTTGAGTGTTCTCCGGCCACTCCTTCTCCGGAATATTAGCGAGAGGGTGTGACTTTTGTGGTGGGTCGCGTGAAAATCCTTCGATAGAGCCCCGACTAGTGCCTTCTCCCGCTGATTTCCTTGCACGCTTGGAGGTGACGCGTCGAGGGGGTGTCTCCATTTTGGGGCTGGCGGATCCGGGTTGGAGAGAGAGTAGTGGTAGGTGGAGTGAGAGAAGAGTGGGGGAGTGGAGTTTGGCGGAGGGGTGGCTGCAAAGGAAGAAAAAGAGAAATGAGTTGGGAGAGAGGAAGAAGAAAGAAAGAAAAGAAAAGAAAAAGAAAGAAGAAGCTCCCTGGTGCGAATTGCGCCTGTTTTTGCGACCCGCAATTTTCGGAATTGCGACCCGCAAAAATTTTTTTTTTTTTTTTTTTTTTTTTTTTTTTTTTTTTTTAAGTCCAAGAGCAGCTGCTCCCTGTTGTGTTTTGGGGCCCTTTTTGCGACCCGCAAAAATTGAAGATTGCGGCCTGCAATTTCTTCTTCATTTCAGTCCAATGAAAGAAAAGGAGAAAAATGAGGTCAACTTTTGTTGCGAAGCAGGTTACTCTTGATCTGTGTTGCCTTTCAAAAATGCGCTCTATTTAATGTCGTGAGCTCGACTCTCCTTCGTATCACATGGATGGTGCCTCGACAAGAGACACATCCACCTTGTCTCCTATTGGTTCTCCCCGGGTGTAGTGCTTGAGTCTCTGTCCGTTTACCTTAAACACCCCAGTCCGTTCACTCCAAATTTCCACCGCTCCATGATCAAACACCCTTTTCACTTGGAATGGTCCGTGCCATCGAGACCTCAACTTGCCAGCAAAGAATTTGAGTCGGGAATTAAACAACAACACCCAATCCCCTTCCGTAAATGTCCTCCTTAGAATGTGTTTATCATGCCAACTTTTTGTTTTTTCTTTGTAAAGCTTTGCATTTTCGTAAGCACCGAAACGCAATTCTTCAAGTTCGTGTAAGTCCAAAATTCTTTTCTCACCCGCAGCCCTCATATCAAAGTTAATGGCCTTTATCGCCCAATGGGCTTTATGTTCCAGCTCCACGGGGAGGTGACATGGCTTTCCGTACACGAATTTAAATGGGGTCATACCGATGGGAGTTTTGTATGCTGTACGATATGCCCAAAGCGCTTCATCTAGCCTCATAGACCAATCTTTTCTAGTGCGGCCCACCAATTTCTCCAAAATATTCTTGATTTCGCGATTCGAGACCTCTACCTGTCCACTCGTTTGCGGATGGTACGGCGTAGCTACTTTGTGCCTTACCCCATATTTGGCCAAAAGGTTATCAAATTGTCGGTTTATGAAGTGCGAACCGCCGTCACTAATCACAACTCGAGGAACACCGAATCTCGGAAAGATCACTTTTTGGAATAGGCGCTTGACTGTTGCAGAATCGACTGTCGGGCTTGGGATCGCCTCGACCCACTTGGACACGTAGTCTACCGCCACGAGTATGAACTTGTGATTGCATGAGCTAGGAAACGGCCCCATGAAGTCGACTCCCCACACATCGAATAACTCGACCTCCAATATGTTATTCAGCGGCATCTCATAACGCCGTGAAAGATTTCCCATTCGCTGGCACTTATCACATGCTTGCACATAGTTTCTAACATCTTTGAAGAGAGTTGGCCAATAAAACCCGGCTTGAAGGATCTTAGCCGCGGTTTTATTTGTTGCTGCTGACCACCGTATGGTGAGGCATGGCAATGGAAAAGTATGGACCCGACTTCCTCATTCGGCACACATCGCCGATGGATTCCGTCAACCCCCAACTTAAAAAGGAGTGGGTCATCCCAGTAATAGTGTTTCACATCGGCGAAGAACTTCTTCCGTTGTTGGTAAGTGAGCTCGGGAGGCGTAATGCCACAAGCAAGAAAATTCACGAAATCAGCGTACCACGGTGATTCGAGACCTTGCACCCGATACAATCGCTCCTCGACAAATGAGTCGTCGATTGGTAATTCTCCCCCCGTCACCACTGGTTTGATGCGAGACAAGTGATCGGCCACCGAATTTTCAGTTCCCTTTTTGTCTTTGATCTCGAGATCAAATTCTTGGAGTAAGAGAATCCAGCGAATCAATCGGGGTTTTGCATCTTTCTTGCTCAGCAAGTACCTGATTGCGGCATGATCGGTGTAGACTATAACCTTTGACCCTGCCAAGTAAGGGCGAAATTTGTTAATGGCGAACACCACCGCGAGCAACTCTTTCTCAGTTGTGGTATAATTCATTTGGGCCTCATCTAGTACCTTGCTCGCATAGAAGGTTACGTGTGGTATCTTGTCCACTCGCTGTCCCAAAACAGCACCGACTGCAAAGTCGCTAGCATCACACATTATTTCGAAGGGAAGGTTCCAGTCGGGTGGTTGAAGAATGGGTGCTGACATGAGGGATTTCTTCAACGTACAAAATGCATCAAGACATTTTTTATCAAATTCAAAGGGTGCATCCTTCATGGTCAGATTAGTCAGAGGCTTGGCAATTTTCGAAAAATCCTGAATGAAACGGCGGTAGAACCCCGCATGCCCCAGAAAACTCCTAATTTCTTTTACGCTTGTCGGGGGTGGAAGTTTCTCAATAACCTCAACCTTGGCTTTATCCACTTCCAAACCCTTTTCTGAGACTATATGCCCGAGTACTACTCCTTTCTGCACCATGAAATGGCACTTCTCCCAGTTCAACACCAAATTGACATCTTCACATCTTTGAAGAACTTTAGAGAGGTTGGTTAAACACTCGCTAAAAGAGGTGCCATATACTGAAAAATCGTCTATGAAAATTTCCATGCAGTTCTCAATTAAATCAGAGAAGATACCCATCATTGCTCTCTGAAAGGTAGCCGGCGCGTTACAAAGACCGAAAGGCATCCTACGGTATGCGAATGTCCCATACGGGCAGGTGAAAGTAGTCTTTTCTTGGTCCTCGGGGTGAATGGGTATTTGAAAGAACCCACTATAGCCATCTAAGTAGCAAAAGAAAGAGTGTTTAGCGAGCCTTTCGAGAAGTTGGTCGATAAAGGGAAGCGGAAAATGGTCCTTTCTTGTTGCCAAATTGAGTTTTCGGTAGTCGATACACATTCTCCAGCCCGTGACTACCCTTGTCGAAATCACTTCACCTTGATCATTATTCACCACGGTAGTTCCACCCTTTTTCGGCACCACGTGTATTGGGCTCACCCATTTGCTATCCGAAATCGGATAAATTATACCCGCATCTAAGAGCTTGTGGATCTCTTTCCAAACTACCTCTTTCAAATTCGGATTTAGTCTCCTTTGTGGCTCAATTGAGGGCTTGTGATCCTCCTCCATGAGAATGCGATGCATGCAGATTGAAGGGCTAATCCCTGTGAGGTCCTCTATCTTGTACCCAAGTGCCTTGCGGTGTAACTTCAACTCTTGAAGGAGTTCTTCGGTTTGGTCTCGGTTGAGGTTTGCATTGACAATAACGGGATAAGTTTCATTTGGTCCGAGGTATTCGTAACGGAGAGTAGGTGGGAGGGGTTTCAATTCGACCTTTGGTGCTTCGAGATTCGGCTCAGAAGGTTCAGTTTCAGCTTGAAAACTCTCTTTTTGCGACCCGCAATCTTCAACTACTGGGTGAATACTCTCTGCCTTTGAATCGACCTCTAATTGCGACCCGCAATTTTCATGCTGAGGTTGGATTTCGTCGATTCTTGGAACTGCTAAGTCCTCCAACGATGCGAGCAGTTCTTCCAGGCTGGTGATTTCTCTTTCTCCCTCAGGATTAGTTATCGCATGCCAAAACGGATCATCGATTACGATCTTCTCAAGTTCTCCCGCCACCATGGAGTCGATTACATCAACCCTGCAAATGACATCGCCTTTAGATGGATATTTCATAGACCTATCTACATCAAAAGCAATTTTTTCCTCTCCAACCTCAAGTGTAAGTTTACCATTTTTTACATCAATCAGTGCTCCCGCAGTTGCTAAGAAAGGACGACCCAACAGAAGTGGAATTTGGGTATCCTCCTCCATTTCTATCACTACAAAATCTACGGGAATATAAAACTTACCGACTTGGATTGGTAAATTCTCAACAATACCCAAAGGTAACCGAACCGACCTATCAGCAAGTTGCAGAGATATGCGGGTTGGTTTCAATTCACCTACACCAATTCTATCATACACGGACTTCGGCATAAGACTTACGCTTGCTCCAAGATCACATAGAGCTTGGTCGAATCTGGTGTTACCGATGGAGCAAGGTATAGAAAAACTACCTGGGTCTCTTCGCTTAGTAGGAAATTTATTCATCACAATGGCACTAACTTTCTCGGTCAAAGCCACTGTTTGTACCTCCTCGAGCTGTCTCCGATTGGACAAAATTTCTTTGAAGAATTTTGCATAAGTGGGAATTTGAGTCACAACATCGGTAAATGGTACATTAACATACATTTGTTTCAACAATTCTACGAATTTACCGTATTGCTTGTCCAACTTGGACTTGGCAAGTCTCTCAGGAAAAGGAACAAACCTGTGCGGAGGTACGTACTTGGGTATGCCCTCTTTTACCTGCTTTTGCTGATCTGCACCGTCTTTTGTGGCCCGCAAAGAGTCTTCGCGACCCGAAATTTCTTCGTTGTCGTCCTTCAATCGTGTTGCATGCGGCTGTGCTTGTTCTTCCTGCTTCTCAGGCTCATCTTCCTTGGGCATTTCAGGTTCCTTGTACGAGAGCTCACTCCTAAGAGTTATGGCTTTGACATGTTCTCTCGGATTGTCTTCGGGCTTAGGAGGAAGCTGCCCTTGCCGGCGCGAAAATGACGCGGCCTGTTGAGCTATTTGGTTCTCCAACAATTTGGTTTGAGTTGCAAGCATGTCAACCTTGGCACCCATACTACTCATTTGTTGGGTTAGCTCATCATTCTTTTTACCCTGGGTCTCAATAAAATTTTCTAGCATTTTTTCCAAATTCGATTTTTGAGGTCCCCCATACTCAAACTGACGCTGACTAAAACCTTGATTTGGTCGAGTTTGATTTTGGCCTGGTGCATTTTGGTCATTTCTCCATGAGAAATTCGGATGGTTCCTCCAACCGGGATTGTAAATATTCGAGTAAGGGTTGTTTTGAGGCCTAAAGTTGTTATTCAAAGCATTCACTTGCTCTGCTTCCCCCTCACTTGACATTCCCAAAGTACAATTTATAGGCAAATGGTCTGTTCCACCACACATGGCACAAGGATTGAATTGACTTACAGCGGAGACATTCATTTGATCGAACTTCCTTTGCATTGCATCCATTTGCGCACCAAGCTTAGTTAAGGCATCAGTTTCATAACGGCCCGGTGCTCGGATAGTTCCCCTCTCGGACGACCATTGGAGTTGGTTGAGAGCCATCTCTTCGATGAGATTGAATGCGTCTGTTTGGCTCCTATTCATCAAACTCCCACCTGCTGCTGCATCAATATTCATCCTAGTGTTATATGTTGACCCTTCATAAAAAGTTTGCAAAATAAGCCATTGTTCGAGACCATGGTGAGGGCATAGACGCAAAAGTTCCTGATATCTATCCCATGCCTCACTAAGCAACTCTCCCTCCCTTTGTTTAAAATTTGTAATTTGATTTCTCAAAGCAGCTGTTTTGGAGGGAGGGAAGTACTTAGAGAGAAATAAGGCGGACATTTGGGGCCATGTTGCGACTGATGCAGGTGCTAAAGACCTCAACCAATTTTTTGCTTTATCTCTAAGTGAAAATGGAAAAACCCTAAGTTTAATTGCATCATTAGAAACACCATTCATCTTAAGAGTATTGCAAATTTCTTCAAAAGTCGCTAAATGTTGGTTCGGGTCTTCATGTGCTAGACCGGAGAATTGGTTCTGAGAAACCATGTTTATCAGGGCTGGTTTGAGCTCAAAGTCATTTGCGGCTATGTTGGGTACTGTGTAACCCATTCGAACTTCTGCGGCTTTAGGTGCCGAGAAATCCCGAAGTGGACGGTTGTCAGCATTCCCCGCCATTCTCGACTCCTCGAAAGCTGGTTGCTGAGGTCTAATTGGGGTAGGGGAAGTCACCCTTCTAGTTCCTCGTAGTCTTTTCCTTCGGTAGACAATAAGATTGGGATTATCGGCCAGAGTGAATCCTGCAAGAGAAAAAGAAGGTGACACAATGAAATAAAAATATAGAATAAAAGAAAAATGTCTAGTCTTAATTACTAAAGCTACAACCAATATTTACCGTTGTCCCCGGCAACGGCGCCAAAAGCTTGATAGTGTTTTTCTATAGCTATTTATGAACCCTAATACACCTAATTTGGTTGCAAGCATACAACCGTGTCAAGTAGTAGTTCGGGTGTCGAATCCACAGGGACAACTCGTAAAGTACTGGTTCTCGCTAATTCACTAAGCTAGACTACCGGAGTTTGAGTTGGTTTCTAGATCTAATTAAATTGAAAGGAGCAAATAATAAATGTCTTGGGTCTGATTCAAGTGTAGGAGTTCTAGGGGCTTTGGCATTCCTATCCACTAGGGTCTCGATCTACTCGATTGGTGTTTTTACAGCATACATGAGCATCCTGTTTAAAGTGATAATAGCATGCACTTCACGGTTAAGTACTTCGTGGGCTAAAATCTTACTTTTAGGTTACTTCGGACTTCTCGGTTAAGTACTTCGTCCTAATAACCTATTATTTACTCTTTTTGTTCAGGGAGTTAACTCAAGTGATTTTTAGTCATTGATAATAGCGTACACTTCACGGTTAAGTACTTCGTGGGCTAAAATCGTACCTTTAGGTTACTTCGGACTTCTCGGTTAAGTACTTCGTCCTAATAACCTATTCTTTACTCATTGGATAAGTCCCTAAATCCATGTATCGGAGGAGTAAGGTTAAACCACCCAATCCATGTATAAATCAAGCATTAAAAGAGTAAATCACTAATAGTCAATAAAAACCACAAATCGAGTAAGATTGAGTGCACCTAATTTCGAGTTTTACATGCCATCGCCCCTAGAGAGGAGATTAGCCTCTCATGGGGGCACAAACAGTTACAAAGATAATAAACAAGTTGTTACCAATGTCTAGAGAAAGGAAAATAGAGTAGAGAATACAAATCTAAGCACAAATCTCTTCTCCCTCAAGCTTTTCCCTCTCCAAATCGCCTTAGATCTGAAACCCTAGCTCTTGAGATGGTTCCCAGCTGAGAGAAGTGTCTAATGTCGGCTGCCCCTTTCTCCCCAAGAGCCTCCCTCTATATCTACCCTTCTGGGCCTCTAACAGCCCCAAAAAGGAGAAGCTGAGAGGAAATTTCGGGTCGCAATCATAGGAATTGCGGGTCGCAATAATGGTGCGAAAAAGTGGCAGTGAGCTGTTTGCGTCTAGACTTGCTCCAAATTGTTCTCATTTGCTTCTAATACCTGAAAACACATCAAAATATAGCAGTATCTCGAACTTGGTGCGATATCTAAACAAAATGGCTTTAAACTAAAGAAAAGGGGATAGTTTTAGAGACCAAATTCTACCAAAAATGTATATGAAATTTAGGCTTATCAAGCCCATGCCTCCATGTGTATACGATGGTGTTGGTTGAAGTGATTCTTGTGGAATGAATATGTTTGGATCGTTTGAAGTATAATACGATGGCGGTGCACTCATTTGTGGGGGTTGTTGATAATTTAAATCTAGCATTTGGTGCCTTCTTTGATAATTTTGTGGATAATTTTGTGGATAATTTAGTGGATAATTAGGTGGTGGCATTTGGGAGGAAGAACTATCAAGATAATTAGGCGGATAATTTTGTGGATAATGAGATCGTGGCATATCGGGGCCAAAAAGTGAGGCCGACAATCTCAAGGCAAAATCTTCATTCCCGTCGCGAGGAGGAGTTGTCATATTTTAAACCTATTAAAAAAATAGAAACAAAAAACATAAATTAAAAAACAGAAATTAAAAAAAAGAAACAAAAAAACAGAAATTAAAAAACAGAAATTAAAAAAAACAGAAACTAAAAAACAGAAATTAAATCTAACCTATTCAAAATTAATCTAACCTATTCAAAATAAATCTAACATTTACAAAAATAAATCTAAAAAACAGAAATTAAAAAACAGAAATTAAAAAACAGAAACAAAAAAACAGAAATTAAATCTAACCTATTCAAAATAAATCTAACATTTTCAAAATTAAATCTAACCTATTCAAAATAAATCTAACATTTACAAAAATAAATCTAACATATTCAAAATAAATCTAACATTTACAAATATAAATCTAAAAAACAGAAATAAAAAAACAAAAATTAAAAAACAGAAACAAAAAAACAGAAACAAAAAAACAGAAATTAAAAAATAGAAATTAAATCTAACCTATTCAAAATAAATCTAACATTTTCAAAATTAAATCTAACCTATTCAAAATAAATCTAACATTTACAAAAATAAATCTAACCTATTCAAAATAAATCTAACATTTACAAAAATAAATCTAAAAAACAGAAATAAAAAAACAGAAATTAAAAAACAGAAACAAAAAAACTGAAATTAAAAAACAGAAATTAAAAAACGGAAAAAAAAACAGAAATTAAAAAACAGAAATTAAAAAACAGAAACAAAAAAACAGAAATTAAAAAACAGAAATTAAAAAACAGAAAAAAAACAGAAATTAAAAAAAAGAAATTAAATATAACATATTCAAAATAAATCGAACATTTTCAAAATTAAATCTAACCTATTCAAAATAAATCTAACATTTACAAAAATAAATCTAAAAAAACAGAAATTAAAATATAGAAATTAAAAAACAGAAACAAAAAAACAGAAATTAAAAAACAAAAATTAGAAAACAGAAGCAAAAAAACAGAAATTAAATCTAACCTATTCAAAATAAATCTAACATTTTCAAAATTAAATCTAACATATTCAAAATAATTCTAACATTTACAAAAATAAATATAAAAAACAGAAATTAAAAAACAGAAATTAAAAAACAGAAACAAAAAAACAGAAATTAAATCTAACCTATTCAAAATAAATCTAACATTTAAAAAAAAAATCTAACCTATTCAAAACAAATCTAATTACTTCACATATTTTCAAAAATAAATATAACCTATTTTTTAAACCTATGAAAAATAAATCCGAATTTCAAAAATAAAATCCAGCATCAAAACAAATTTAATTAATTTACATCTAACAAATCTAACATAAACTAAATAAATCTAACATATTCAATAAATATAATAAATCTAATTACTTAACAAACCTAACATAAAATAAATCTAACAAATCTAAATATCTAATTACTTAACATCCAATAAATCTACATAAACTAAATTTACTCTACAAAAATAAATTAATCTAATATGAAATAAATATAACCTTTAAATCTCGCAGAAAAATCTTGCGGAAGGTGTCGAACTTCGTAATTCCGTTTGCGTATTTGTAGAAGGAATTAAATGTACAACTATATATTTTTTTAACAATAAATTTAAAATTTGAGAATAATAGAAATTTAGATTAAGAGAATAAGAGAATGAGAATTGAGATGGAGATGTGAAAATGAAGGGAGGAAGAGGGGTATTTAAAGAAATTTTGGTTGGAGGGATAAAATTTAAATTTTTTATTTTTAAAGAATAACAGTAACAGAAACAGAAAAAAAAAAACCGTCCCATCCGGTCGGTCCGGGTGGGTCCGGCCGGTCGGGTCTGGATGGGATGGCACCGGGTTGGGGGGAAAAAAATACAAATTTTGAATTTTGAAGGGGAATAAACAGTGGTCAGGTATACGGGTACGGGTACTCAGGTAGTCGGGTACAGGTTTAGTCGGGTACAGGTTTAGTCAGGTACGGGTATGGTCGGGTATTGGTCCAAAAAAAGGGGTCTGGTCCGGTTTTTGCCCGTACCCACGTACCCGAGTACCCAACCCATACCCGGGCTCGGGCACGGGTACCCCGGGCGGCGGACACGGGCAGGTTTGGTCGGGTATACCCCCGACCCGGGTTTTATCAAACCTCTAGTCTGGTATAAGGTTAATTAATTGCACGTTAGTTAATCTTAGCTTTGGAACTTGTGTAGTGTGTTCTATTGGGATATTCACAACACACTAGCTTTGCTTTATAAAATGCAACTTTTATGTAAAATAAGTACTGTCATTTTGGGTGACGATATTTACAGTTGGCTTGCTTATAAGTAAATATTAAGCACCACGATTGAGGATTGGAGGTGGATGATGTTTTCGAGAAATAAAATTCTTTATTGACAGTTAGCGTTTTTTTTTTAAAATATCTAACATTAAACATAAAATTACAAAAATGTATAACACCCGGTAAATTTAAGATTTTATTTTATTGAAATTATTTTGGACTTAAATGTGAAATAAGAAAATTTAAAGGTTAATTATGGGAAATGAAAAAAAAAAAATGGAACAACGTGGCATTAAGGCCACGCGGCCCATGCTGGTTAACACCCCCACTTAAAGGTCTATCCATCTCTCTCTTTTTAACTTGCCATTTTCATTTATATTTGTATTTCCTTAATCTTTCCGTTAGGCAACAGAGATGAATATCTCTTGAAAAGAAACTATGTAATTAGATTGGTGTTAATTCGGTTTCTCTTTGGAAATTCAAGGTTGACATTATATAGGTATTTCATTTCTTTCTTTATACTGTTCTTCCTTTATAAGAAAATTTAAAATGATTATTGGATTACTATATTTCAAGGAATATTATTTTAAAATATTGAATAAAATAAGCTACAATTTTATGCATAGGAATTCAATTGACAATTTGTTTAATAAGGCAATTTAAAGGATTTGCTTAAGGCCTCTCTTTTACCCATGCTCTTTAATTGAAATCGAACATGAGAAATTTATGGTGTTTACCTTTATAATAAGATTGCTTGGGTGGTTCAATGGCCAGATTTTTGGTTTATAGCTCAACAGTAATAATACCTTTTTCTTTTTGGTACCGAACTCTACTTGTATAAATTATTTAATTGGCTTCTAGCTAATGCATTGCTAAGTGGGTTGTGGAGTATATGACATAATTTGAAAACCGGTACCTATCCGAATCGGTTTAAATTGGTTATTGGTATGTCTATATGAGTTTTCTGGGGTTTGATTGCATAATAAATAAGATAGAGAGGATGTAATTTGCAAAAACACTGTGAATTGGTAAATTGAACTTGTCAGGGGGTCTTAGAGCAAACCCATATATATATATATTGGTTTGAAATTAAATAACGAAAATTGATTTAGATTATAGGCTTTCAGGTTTGAATAATAAATTAAGAAGGATAAATGAATTGGAGAGTAGATTGGGACTTTTGAATTGAAATTGAATTAAATTAAACAGTGATCGGAAATTATTGTAAAAGTTGTTAAAGATATATATTATTTGACATAGGCATAAAGGGACTGACGAGAGAATGTTTGGAAAGTACAGACTGCTAGTGATCTTATCTATTGCCCTACGATAACAGGTGCGAGGTTATTGGATTAGTCTGAGATTCATAACTAGGAATTAAATCGTAACTCGCTGTGCATTTTGAATATTTGATTGACTGCATTGATTGAATTGTTGCATCATATGCATAACCCAATACAACTGAAACTGAATTACAGGTAAGTCCGTTGACTATCATGCTGATATTGTTTATCGATTGCTTGATTCTTATTGTAAATGATTGATTGAGACCACAGTGACTGAATTGAATGAATATGAAATACTGTAATCCTTGAACCTCCATATAGTGGAGAAAAAGGATTAATATATCGTAAAGTCTAGCTAGCTACTAGACTTTACTCCAGGACCCTTATGCACATATGGTGAATGGCCCCAACTGAATCCAGTACCGGTTGGATAAGGGATATTGAATAAATGTGAATTGTGACTGTAAGACTAGTAAACTGTGGTAACTGTCTTATCATTTATTTTCTTTCCGATAATGACAGTATTGTGATATTGATTTCGTATTGTTTCCGTTAATCAAGTGTCATGATATTTAGAATGGTATAAGCCATGACACAACATATACATGTATAATATCTTTCAATGCTACCAAATTAGATATTGTAAAGTTAAGAAACCATACGTTACCAGACTTAATGGTTCTAAAGATTAGGTTCCAAACCATTTATTATGATAAGATTCTTAGAGTTCTGATTTATTTATATAATATTTGTTATTCAAATGGATACTGTTATTGAGCATTTGCATTCGTCATTATAGAACTAAACTGATAATTTCTCGTGCGGTGATTTCATTATGAATATGGATTTCCTTCGAATCCAATAATCTGAGTGGCAATCAGCACTGAGAAATAATTTATTATTTCTCACTCGTTTCCCCTTGTGGGTTACAGATTTATTATACGAAGATAAAGAGCGCTTCTGGGTAATTGACAGCAGGGTCACCTAAAGGTATGGGATTTGGGTTTATTATATCTGACAGGGTGCAGAGAATATATCTCTAGCATCATCCACTATAAAATGTAAAATAATTATTGTAAATAAATTGGGATGTGGCAAAAATAATTGATGCTATTGGCAATGCATAAAAAGATCCATGTCTAGAATTACGTATATTGATATGGTAAATGGGCGTGTAATAATCGTCACACCTCCGGATCGGGGGTGTGACAAAATGTCTGCGTTTTTTGAAAATTTATAAAAATATTCCAATTACCAGGATCTCGGCAATCCATTTTTTTTCAGGAATGCCATAAATTCTAGTGGTTCTATTATCATATCATCTTCTTATTTGATATCATTCGACATAGCTGAAATACATTTTATTTTTGTGATTTGACATCATTCGACATCACCAAATGTTTGATTTGTGATTTATCTTATCTAATTAATTTAGTTAGAAGATTTTATGATTTTATTATTTTTTTCCTATTAAAATAGTAGAAATATTTTTATATTTCTTTCAAAATAGATGTAATACCATAGAATCAAATCTACAAGAAGACTGACAAATTAACCAAATCAGCATTTTTTAGTTCGGATTTTTTGCAATTGTAGGAAAAAATAAATATATCTTTGTGTGTTACTAAAAATACAAAAATGTTTTGGATCTGAAATCACTTATGTGTAAATAAAGAAATTATCATGGTTCTTCTGATACATTCAAATTTTAAGGTGCTAATCAATTTTCCTATAAGTGATTTTAGAAAAATATTAAAATATTAAAATTATAAAATAACTTCCGTAGAAGTCAGATGTACTAAAAGGACCACGATAATTTCTTTATTTATCCAAATATATAATTTTTGTGCGATTGTAAAAATATTTTGTGTTTTCTATTCGTGGGATTTGAATGTACTGGAATGATCACCAAATATATATTTTTTGTGCAACTGTAAAAACATTATGTGCTTTCTATTCACAAATAAAAGGAAGCTCAGGGTAATTAATATACCATCATTTAAAAGAAGATGACAATAATTTCAACTTTTTTTTTCCAATAAAGTTATAATATTTTAAGTTCCAAAATAGTTGAGTGTTGTGCTCTACATCTCAGATGTAAAGGATAAATATTAATGTCAGTAAAACAAAACTTTATCGTAACAACAACAAAGTTGTTTCTGTGATGTTAGATTTTTAGAATAGATGAATAGAAAAACTTAATTATTGATTAATTTATGATGATTTTTACAATAAATCTATAAGTTTTATTTAGAATGAATTCCAGGCTCAAAGTACCGTAATAAAAGCTACTCAAAGAGCCGTTGCACTGTTTTTTTCGTTTTTTTTTTTTTCAATTGGTAAAAGTGTTGGGGTTTTGACGGTTCAAACCCATTGATTTAGCTTAACAGCGGAAGTGTGTAAAACAAAAATTTTACGGTTAAGTTAAGCTAAAAATTAAACGAGGTATGTCAGGAAACCTTCCAAGGCGGTCCACCTTCAGTATTCCTTTGGCATCAAAACCTCATTTAATTTATTTACAGATCTACTCCATAATTGATTTTCTAAAGCATTAAATCTATTTACAAATTAAATAGATTAATATAACAATTTATACCTCAATTCCAAATCTCAGTTGGAATGCAGAATAAGCGAGAAGAGCTACACCAAGGAAGGAATCGACTCGTAGTATCACACGTGTGATACCTCTATCGGTTATCCACCAGGACTAACCGGAGAGCGGTTTATTTCTTCCGCCAGAAATACCGTAAACCGCGGAATTCTGCTGAAACACTATTCACCGAGAAAAAGGACGAAATAAATATATTTGTGTCCCGAGATTACTTGGTATCGCTTTAAAAGCTAAACCGCGGGATTTCGCAAAATATATTATTTTCCTAATCTCGAAATAACCGAAATCAAGGAAGAGAGAAAAACCGATTAACAAAGTAATCAGATTAACACGTGAATTAGTGAGTCTTTCTCTCTACCCCTACCCCTCTATTTATAGACTTTTGAGGAGGTTTGCAAAAGACCAAAATACCCCTCAAAACAAATCTATTTACCAAAAGCCCTTGACACCTCATCCTTTTTCATGTGAAATGACCAAAATACCCTTGCCACCTCACATGACACATGTCAACACATGGGAAGTCGGCACCAAGGGTAAAAGACCATTTTGCCCTTGGCCCATTAAGGCATGAATAGTGTTGGGCT
>JARJHM010001450.1:0-27269 GCA_033356055.1 Carex pumila | reverse complement strand
TTCACTTACTTGGACATAAACTCCAACAGCATTGATATACTTTTCACAGTGTGCATGAAATCCAATGATTTGATTGTACTTCGGAGCACAGAGTTCGAATTCTTCTCCTTCTTCCATGCCATATGGTCCATAAACATCCAAATTTGTTTCCAGTGTCAGTGACATCACAACCTCATGACCATTATAGTCGTCATTAAAGAATCCTTTTACAGTCTTAATGTACTCGTCTGTTTTAAGATTGATCTATATACAGAAAAGAAAAAACTTTTGTTAGTATTTAAAATGTCTTAATTATGCATTAGGAGAAAAATTTTACAAGGAACAACCAAAAGTTCAGATTAGTACGTATTTTTGTATAAAGAGAATGATTCAAATGCCTCATGTCTATCATATTTTTTCGTGTCTCATATTTTTTATCTCCATTTTTAAAGACCAAATAGTCGATCTCAACCACTCGATATGATCTCCATATTAACATATGTTTGGAGACCAAAAATTATATTTTTAAATATATTTTAATATTATTTTTAGATAGATTAAAAATCATATAATTGTTTTTATATGGTGGCGAAATAGTGATTTTGTATTAAAGAATAGTATACAATTTTCAAAAAAATATAATATTTTGTGTGGACGTACATTTCAATATAAAGATCATATAGAGAAATTTTGACGGACTATTTTAATATGAATATGAGGTACAATTAATAATGCATGACAACGAGGCATTTTAACCCTTCGAAACTCTTGTATAAAACTATGAATACAATTATATTCCAAGAAACTAATTATACCTGTAACCAACACCATGATTTTATCCTATTAGGTTTTTTATTAAATGCTTCACTTTGAAGTTATTAACATGATTCAAAGACTTTGGAGTAAGAATATTAAATTAATTGTGTCATTTTTGCTTAGATTTTGTTACCCTAAACAGATTGATCTTCGTATACTGAATGAAAAAGTGCTTGAGTAATATATACTATAAGACAAAATAATCATTTAAATTATTGGCCAATTTTGAAGCAAAGAAGGGTCCTAATGCATTAAGTTTTTTTATATATATCACAAGTATACATGAAGGATTGACAATTGAGTCAACAAATTAATTATAAGATGGTGAATAAAAAAAGTTGATAATGATCTAACAGAATGAGAAAGATTATTTTTTTACATGAAGACCCAAAATATCTATGCATCCCATCAAACTTTTTAAAAATCGTTACTATCAAATTCTCGTTACTGATATTTCAGTGTCATGTTATTTTGTAAAATTGAAACAACTGATTTACGTCTAATTAAATGTAGATCAAATGGATATAAATCAGAACTAACAGTTTATGTTCCTCTTTCCAAATAAAATCACAATTAATTGAACAATACTGAGCTCTCTGTTGTACTCGACCTAATTAACAAAAGGGCAATAGAAACAATGTTTGGCAAAATCGGACTCATAATCGAATTGATTACTTAATTGTGGATTTGGAATTGAGTGAATCGTTTGAAATCGATCAAATCGGATAAGAAATTTGGATTTTTTTTTTTACAAAAACAGAGTTTTACACTAAAATAATATAAATAAAATTGTAAAAATAAATAATTAGTTCAAAACTATTGTTAAGGCCGCTTTTGATCGGTAAAAAGGGAAAAATAGGGAATGAACAAAGAAAAAAAAAAGAAACAAAAAAGAAATGAAAGTAAATAGCCAAAGGGAAAAAAATATATCAAAAAATAATAAAAAAAGAGTAAATGCAGGTCCCGATTATCATCCGAAATGGATATGAGGAGAGGAGGTAAAAAATATTCAAACCAGAGAGAACCAATCGGGAAACAACTAAAGGAAAGAAGAAAAAAGTCCCATAGAAGAGTCCCATGGTTCATCCTTAAATTGTATGCGCGCAATGTTAATTTCAGATTCAATACTCTTTTTTCATCCTCAAAAAACAACTTGAAAATAAGAAAAATCCAAAAAATTAATGTCCAACTTAAAAAAAACCCAAAAACATTAATACAAGCTCAAGGCAATTCAACTACTTCAGAATCGGTCTAATTTGGACAAGTACGGTACGATTCGGCCGATTTTGGAGACCATTATTAATCCAGAGCCCTTGTTTATATCAACTTGTATTAGCCAACTAAATAAATGTGGTTCACTCAACATATTACTTTGTTTTTTTTTTTTTTTTTTTTTATTTCTTTGTTTGTTAATAATTTATGCAGATAATAGTTTGAGAATACAATTACAAGATAAAATTCAGTGGCTTGATGTTCATCGATCTTTAGAAGAAGAAAATGCCACACATTACCAAACTATAGAATGCTCATACCTCAGTAATGTTTCCTCCATCTCCGCCCCATCGGTTGGTGCATTGCGTGAGGCCATTACGTTCAAAACAAATAGCAAGAGAATCAATCACCTCACTATGGCAGATACTAATTTTAACAATGCGTGTAATGCTAGTAGGATCCATTTCTTGCACTGACCCTCCGCGACTACCAAATGGCTCCATCTTTTTTATATATGGGTTTTTCTACATACAGAGAACACAAATACATTATTTGTTAGAATGATGTTTCAATTATTGAAACCGAAATTCTTCAAAAATATAGAAACAAATGGTGTGTGGATTTTGAAGTCATGTAAAAAAGAAGAATTATAGAAATAAAAGCTTTGTCCAGTTCTTCATGTATAATACGAGTAATTATAGTTCTTATCATCGGTGTAGGTATAATGAACTAAAATAGAGGAGAATTGTTTAGGTTGGGCTTTGTTTATATGGATATATATTGCCTTAAGAGTAAGCTAGACACCACATAGCAGATATATACTGTGGGATGTTTATCATTTCATATTATACCCAAAAAATCCATATATTTTCATGCACAGCAAGGATGGTTCAGAAGGCACAAAATCTTAATTAATAGTAAAAAAATTCTAAAAAATCTAAAATTTTGTCTCCAAGCACATTTTAATATAGATTAAATATTTAACTGTTTGAATCGGCTGTTTGAACTTCGAAAATCAGAGAGTCGAGTCATTTGTTCCCGAGTCTAGGAACAAACAATTTGAGCTCAGCCATTTTCTCTCTTTCTCTCTCTCTCTCTCTATATATATATATATTATTTGGTATCGTATTATTCGGATCTTAAATTGAGAAATAAAAGTCCGAAATATACGTACGAATTTAATTCTAGAATTTGTATGAAACTTCGATTCGGATTTTATAAGCAAAACGGACCACAGATCAATTAAAGGAGAGTATAATTGAATTTCAGAAATTGTTCAACCCTTGGATCACAGTAGCACGAATCCTGAAGCCATGTTATCCTTTGATTTTTGAATGAAATTGAAAATGAGGAATAACTCCAATCTATAAAAATTTCGGATCCAGCCCTTTTCTTCTTTCCCCGTCTCCCTCTTCTCTCCCGTTCATGCACCAGAGGAGGGCTCCTCTTACCACTGCCAACCCTCCCCCACCAATCTATCTCGCTCTCCATTTTCATGCCCCCATCTCTCTCGCTGACTCCCTCTCGCCACCGAGGACTTCGGCGGGAAGACTTGAGTGCTTTGAATCGGTTAGAACCCTTACATTAAATTAAAGTTGTTTGTGAATAATCTTGAATGGTTCTAATCGGTCTTGGAGGCCTCTGATCTCGATTCGTGTCTTACCTCTTGTTTGAATTTGGGAAGGAAACAAGTACTGGTACACTATTTTAAAATCAAAATAAATGTCAGGGGACCAAATTGAAAATATTATAATTTAAGGGTCTGATTTGCTAAATTATATGACTTCTGATAATTTCCCTTATCAGAGGGGCTTATATGTTAAATTGGTAAAATTTGATTAAATGGATTCCGTTGGGAACCGAAATGGGATTATAATTTGAAATTATGAAATATGAATAACTTTATTTTATGTTCAACCATACTTTGAACACTTAGATCCGTGAGTTACATAGAAAAAAAAAAAAGAATTAAATAAAATTAAACTTAGGCACTGTTCAAGAATCTAAACTAATAATCAAATTTCAATAAGGTTGCACTTGTACCTTTGTGTCAAAACTAGAATTTTGAATTATAACATAATTAAACTACAATGTGATATAAATTTTATACATTATTCAAATAGTGTATTATTATATAGTATATTTATTATTCAAGTCATGTTCATAAATTAGATTAAAAGAAATTGTCATAAATATAGAATGTGAATAACATATGTAATAATGAATATTAAGATTTTATTAATTTAAAACAAGAACAATTAATATATCTAACTTATTATAATTATAATGAGGGTTCAAACGCCTCCATTTTTTGTGCTTCCATCATGCTTTCATTTTTAAAAACTTTAATAATTCATAGTTTGAACCTTAAATGTCAAAATAAAACCATTAGATGTGATATAGTTATTTTCTCTCTGTGTCCATAAAAAATCACATTTTAATTTTGCTTTTACATGAATCAATAAGCTGAAAAATCAACGTCTAGAAATTATCTGCATTAGTATACATTTTTATAAGCTCAAGATGATAATCAAAACAAGGTTGAAATGCTATAATTTTTTATAGGTGCTTAGATAAAATGATGTAGTTCATATCCAATGATTTTATTTTGAATTTTTAGATTTAAATTTTGAATTATTTAAGTTTTTAAAAATGGAGGTACAAAAAATGAAGGCACAAAAAATAAAGGCATTTGAACCCTCCTCAATTATAATATAACTTAGTTTATATATTTTTTATATGCTAAATGATCACCTAGTATGGTACTTTAATACCGATGTTTGATCAAAGTTATATTCTAACAGCATACAAGTACCCCCAATATATAGTCTAATGTTTGTAACACCTTATTAAAATAAACAAACGGCACAATATAAATCATTACTAACCATAATCTTAAACTTACAGCCAAATAAATAAAATGTTAAACATTTGAAACATAACATGTGGTAAGCACAATCTAATATATATAAAAACACATTAAAACACCCACCCCGTGGGTAAATAATTAAATAATGTATTTTATTGTATAATTATTATTATAAACATGATTGTTTTAATAATGAATTTTAACCTTATATTTACATGCAGTGGAAGGTTGATTTCAAAAGTTAATAAACCTTACTTAGATGTGTAATTAGGGGCGGAGCTAGACTTCTAAATTATGGAGATCAAACACATAGTGGAAGTCAATTATATAAAATTGTCAGTACCAATTAGAAAAGAAAAAAAAAAAAGTTTCAGAGTAGTTTTGAAAAACATAAATGTTGTAAATACCTGGATATTGAGTGGTCCAATGAAGTCCTCAACACTGGCCTTTAACTTGGCTTCGTTTTGATTGTTGTCAACTTTCTCCTTAATCCAACAACTCCCGTCATTGGGGAATTTATCGGGCCGGGGACATCCCACATATTCCACGTAATTTAAATTCGGAAATAAGGCCCTCACCTCTTCCCAGTCGGTTGAAACCAATTTTTTTAAGAACCTGAGGCGCAACATCTCCACTTTCCAGTTCTCATGGGAAGGAATTTTTGTAAGGTCCCCACCTCTTATATATAATTTCTTCAATTTTATCAGTTCGGCACAGTTCATCAGCTTTGATACATCATCTTCTGGATAACATCTGATATCCAACTTTTCAAGATTCTTTGGTAAAGAGTAGTCTGGTATCTTATATTTTCCCCACGTAATTGTTAATATCAAAAGGCTGTTCAGAGAATTAAAGCCACTGAAAACTTCGGGACTCATGTCAGTGGTAGTTCTAATGCTCAGCTTCTTGAGGTTAATCAATTTTGAAAGATCACTTAACTGGCATGACTCATTTTTTTTCCCCACTCTGCCAACTAGAAAGCCCTTTAACACCTCCAAATTACAGAGCTCAGATATCCACTTTGGCATATGATCTAATAGAAAGCATCCCGAAATATCTAAAACCATCAGCTTATTAAACCAGCTTTCTTGGGGTAATTCCAATCCAATTAATTTCTTGAACCTAGTACGATGGGATAATATTTTTCTTAATGTGGACCTTGGTTGCTGTGGTAATTTAATTAGATTATGACAAGACCTGAGATCTAGTATAATCAGGTTTTCTAGTTTCCCAATGGATTCAGGAATCTCTTCTATCCCCGAAATACCTCGCAGGCTAAGGTAGGTCGTCTTTTCACTCAAATTTTTTAATATGCCAGGATTTTCGATCTCAATGTGGTCAATTGACATTGTTTCTTTAGGCCCAGTTTTGTCAGCCTTCACTTCTGTGTAATGCCAACTTCCTAGGTGAACCACTTGCAACTCTTTGTTGATGGGAACATTGACGACATTAAGGTACTTCTTGTCGAGATTTATATGTACTCTCCTGTTGAACCATTCCCCAAAAAAGGGCGAACTCGAGTGTTCACTTTGGTCAAAACTAAAGATGACATTACTCGCATTGGGGGACAACAACCATTTGTGTACTGTAGGGTTGATGGTGCATCGGTTGATTACTTGATTTTGCTTTCTGTTATGTACGGATTCGAGGAAACCTTTCTCTTTCAGACCAGAATAGATTTCGTTGCCACGCATCTTAGCTTCTTTCCAACTAGTCCGAGGTAAAAGCCCTAGACCAAGACCAATCCACCAGTAAATCACAAATCTCTTCTCTAGTTCTCTGTTTTCTGGAAAAATGCCAAGGCTATATAGGCAAAGAATGGAATGGATGTCCAACTCATTTAGATCTTTAAAATCCTCGAACAATTTACTCCCTTGATAACTTCTATTGGATGATTCTCCGACTTCAAGAGGCAAATCAGGTGCCTTCTCAGGTATATGTGAAAGCATACAAAGAATATCATTTAATTTGTTCGTTACAGTGATTTCTTTCATTTCATCCCTTTTCTCATTGTCATCAATCCAGGAATCAATATGTCTTTCTATCTTTCCAAAGAGACCAATTAGCTCCCAATCCCATTTTTGTATGCCACCAATACTATCTTTTGTCTTTAAAACTTCTGTTCTAATTTGGTCGATGGTTGTCACCATCTGGGAGTTCTCAGAAACTTTAATCTCCTCGGCTAATTTAAGGCGTTTCAGTAGTGGTCCAATGAAGTCTACAGCACTGGCCTTTAACTTGGCTTCGTTTTGATTGTTGTTCATTGCAATGGTTTTTCAGACCTAAGAAACAATAGTTTTGTCTATTGAGGTTAGAGGTTGAATATATTATATATAGCATGTATAATAAAAACCTTTCTACATTAATATGCTTAGTCAAAATCTATATTGTGACAGTTTTGATAGTATACATAATAGCAAATTAGATAATATTAGTCTAAGATTTATCAAATATATGACCTTCAACGAAAAAATATTTTTGTAAAATTTAATGTTCTTCTTAATTTAGTTGAATATTTTCACTTATGATTGGAATGCTAAATTTATATATTTATTAATGAAAAGTACAGTTTCAAGAATTGAAGTTGTCATAAATTCAAATTTGAATATTATGAAGTGATGCGTGATTTCTAATGAATTCAACCTCTTTTGATATCTAAGTTTGATTAGATGTGTTATGATATTTAGATTGTCTAAGAAACTTCAATTAATTTTGGAAGAGAGATGTGGAGCACCAATTCTGTATTAATCTTGTAGAGATTATTGTTAGTTTTCCAACAGATTTTCCAACAACTTAGTTAATATCTTTTGCCCATCTTAAGAGGGAGAAAAATCGGCCGATTCCGATTCAAATCGGCCGATTCAACTCGGAATCGGACTGGACCGAGCCGATTTTTGCCCGATTCTCAAGTTGGTGCGATTTTTTTCAAAAAAAGCGGATGAACAGTGAAAAATTCGGCCGATTTTCCGACTTTTGGTCTGATTTACACCGATTCAAGCCGAGTTACACCGAGTTGAGCCGATTTCATTTCAAAAAATTCCGATTTCCAACTAACCTGGACTGTGCTCTGCCGTAGGAGGAGATAAGTTCCTGGAGGAGAAGGCTGAAGACCGACTGAGGAGAAGTTTCATGGAGATCGCTGAGGAGAACGGTGAGATCACTGAGGAGTCGCTCCATGTTTCTTGTGCGAACGAGAGAGAAGGGAAAAAGAGAAGGAAGAGAGATGCGTGGGGTCCACTGTCGGTGAAACACGGGAAGAGAAAAGAAGAGAAATGAAGATTCGTGCTGAACGCATTTAAACGGTTTGAGATTTTCCAAAAAGGTCACGCTGAATATGAGATATCTCGGAGGGTGTGAATTCCGGACCCGAACTCTTCTTTTAATTTGGTTAATTCCATTTCCTTTCCAATTTAAACAATGCTTTGAGATTTGTGCTACTGGTATTTGATTGGTTAATATTAATATGTTTCCTAACTTCTAAATAAAATTCTTGTTATTAATGTATTCAAAAAAATTTAATTTACGAATTAGGTTAATGATTAGGATTAATTAATTTTTTTTATAAGTTTTAAATTTTTAAATCTTAATTTAACATGTAAATTTTATAGTATGGTTTTATTCTGAAATTTAGTTTCATTTAATTAATCAGAAATTTTAAATTTGAGCGTGATTTTAATTTAGCTACTTAATCTTGCTTTAAAATTTCGGAATATAACAATGTGAGTGTAATAGTTTCTTAATTAACATAGTTTTTTTTACAAATTATTTTTATTAATTTTTTATTAATTTTTTGGCTACAAAACAAGGTTTCTGCCAAAAAAACCCGATTTACTGATCCGATTTTCCGATTCTGGCCGATTCATCCGATTCTAACTAGGCGGTCAAAAATCCGATTCCGATTCCGATTCCGATTTTTTGAACTATGCCATCGACAGGTAATCAACTCCATCCCTTATGATGGTTGTTGAATTTCAATATGGCAGACAAATCATCGATAATGAAGCACATAGGAGAGTTGGTTGACATCCTCCATCAATTGAACTCGATGACTTTGACCTAGATGAGAAATTGATGGAAATCCCTTATTTCTACTGCCGCTATTTTTGTGGTATCAGTTTTCGCTTCTGGGGTGTGCACAATGGAAAGACCACACTGACATCTCCCATTCGTGTGCTAAAGAGCCGCACTCTCCTGTGGACCATGCGTGAACCAGGTGAACCACCTGTGCACATTGAAGACAGGTAAGCCGCGTCAAGTCAATGCTGCATGCTTGGATTTCTGCCAGCCACAATTTTCTATGTTGAACAGTGGTACACCCGGTCTACTTTGGCGCACTTCCTGTTCTATGCAAAGACCACTGTGCACTGTGTTTTTGGTGAGCTAAGGGAAGATCAGGCTCCTGAACCAGTTGCAAGGGTTATACAGGGGCTTATACTGGTTCTACTAGTATAGTAAGTCGTACGTGGAGGAAAACATATTTTATCCCTAATATCGTTGTTAGTGCCTCAAAATTTTACAACAATGCCGATGGTCTAGGTTCTAGTACAAACAACATCATACATACTGTTGCATTGTCTTTTGTGCTGCTATGAACAAGTTAAAATATTCTATTTCAAATGCTGGTCCGACAAATTCTGATTAGTGTGTCCATATTTCTTCCTAAAAGTCTTTGGAAATCTTTTTTTTAAGACCAAAAAATATTGCTGTAAAGGTTTATATATTTTGCATGTCTTTGAGTATGATATATTCTGATTAGTCTGTCCAGATTTCTTCCTAAAAAGTCTTTGAAATGTTTTTGTAAGCATGGTTTATGAAACTCGGAATCGGAATTGGATGAATCAGCTGAAATCGGCTGAATCAGATTAGAAATTCAGATTTTTTTGTCAGAAGTTTGGTTTTTACTAAAATAATAGGAAAAAAATGGTTAAACATTAATTTGTTAAAAAACAAAGGTAGTGCTGAAAAATAAAAATAATTTGCTAGTCTTAATATTAATCCCTATAAAATAACAAAAAAATTAAAAATAAAATAAAATGGAGGTATCCATGAAAAATGAAATGGAGAGGAAAAGAATTAGGAAAAAAGGCAGCGAATGGAAGTGCTTCTATTTCTATACACAATGGATCCTCGTTGCTCCTGGTTCACGATGGTCCAAATGGTTTTTCTATTTCTATACACAATAAAACAATACACCATGTTTATTTAAAAATATAAATATAGTCGTCTTTCTTCCTCTAGAGATCGCTTCGATCATTTTCTTCCCGAATCAGACTACCCTTCTTTTTCTTCCCAAATTCATGACTATTCCTATGTAAACCCAAATTGATGTAAAAAAATGTGTAGAATCGGGTGAGGCTCGGTCTGACTCGGATGAAACTCGCCTGACTGAGCTTGACTCGGTCTGAAAATTGGATAAATCGACCAAGTCAAACATTGTTCAACCGAGTTTTGATGAAAAATCCGCATGGATTTGAGACTTGGGTAAAACTAGAATTGGACCCAACCGATACTGAGTTCACTCGGCCGAGTTTCCAAACCATGTTTGTAAGATTAAAAAAGTCTGCTATAAAGTTCTATAAACTTAGCATGTACATGATACATTATTTGTTTTATATTTTAACTATTCAATATTTGTGCACATGTCTCGTTAGCTTTCTGTTGATATCAAAAGTATAGATTAGAGAATTCTTAAGAATTCTTAAGAGGAAACTTATTTGCCTAATCGTGATCAAGGTGAAAACGAATATTTCGGAGAAAGTAGTGGCTTACTGCTTTACGAATGAACAGCTAACTGACAATATCTATAACTGACAAACAAATTTACTATTTGGTAGTTAAAAAATGCCAGCAACTAATTGTTTTATTAATCCTCCAAATTATTAAAGCCAAAATAAAATAATGGGACTTTGAGGTTTCAAATTCAGAAATATATTTTCAAGATTCATCGCAATTTTTTTTTCCAGAATGTCTCTTAGTACTCTTCGATGGACAAAAAAAAATTCAATGGTATTATTCTTCCAAATATAAACTGAATTATGTTGGTAGTCAAATGTAATATAGAAGTATGTTGAAAGTCTTATTTATAGTGTTTTATGCTGTCAGGAAAATTCAAATTCGTATTTAAGTCAAAAGTATAGAAATGTACGTTTATGTAATATGTGAAGTGTTTCATGCATGCTAGGTAACATTTTATTGTAAGTGTGAAAGAAGAGAGTAACACAAATTTATAATATTAATATATAATTCAAAATTTATGAAAATACAAATGTTCTCTTACTTTGACTAATGAATTGTCACTAAACTCGATTTCGATATTGAATGATTGAAATAATAATAGTAACAATTTGAATCCAATAGGTACTTTCATAAAATATGATACCATCAGTAGTAATCGTAAAAGTACTCATTCTATATTAACAGAAGTAACTATATATATATATAAAAAATATGATTAAAAAATTGAGAAGGTTATAATAAAACACAGAAAAAAATTACCTTGTAAGATATTAGTGTTCCTCTTGCATTCAAAAATCTCTAAGTTTAGCTTTCCGAGAATTTCTTTTTGTTGATCTAATCTTCTGATTCAGTAATTCTCTGTTAACTCTTAGAGATCAACTGAAGAAAGTATCTCCTGTGAAGGGCAAGTAATAACTCTTAGTATTATATGCTTATATTCGATGGGCAAAGCAAAGTTGATGGTATAATTGTTGGAAACATAAATTTAATTAAGTTATTACTCATCGGTAATAGCTAGAGCTAGCAAAAAAGCTCGTGGTTCACTGAAGCTCAGTTCGAAAACGAACAAACCACGAGCCAATTTTTTAGTCGTGGCTCGCTCGCTTTAAAAACGTGCGAGCCATGCGCTACCTCTAGCTCAGCTCGATTCATTGCCAGCCCTAGCAATAGCAAATATAATAAATAAGTAGGTGAAAAGTCTTAGTCTTTATTCATCCAAGTTGTTATAGAAAATTTAAATTCTTACTGTGAAAATAGAGTATCAATAAATATAATATGAGTCTGTATAAGATGCAAGATGTCTTGTTTATTTAATATGACATTCGGATTTAAAGAAAGAGAATTAAAAAATGGTTTAATATCTACAAAAATATATTAATGTTTTCTCCTACACTATTAAACTATCAAATATTATTAGAATATTAACAAAAATATCAAATGATTAAACCAGTCGTAACAACAAAAATAAAATAATAAAAATTGGAAGCCAATAATAACAAGTAACAGTACTCATTAGATATTATTAGAATTAATAGAAGTAATGATGAAATGATTTACTAAATTCAAAAATTGTGAAGGTTATAAGAAAAGTTTTTACAGATAAGATCGCCTCAGGTATTCACGAATCTCCAAGGTGTTGCTCTAGTATTTATTTCTATGTACGTACTGATTCTCTAATTCTCCGTTAACATGTAACACTTGGCACTAAAATTTATGCTCGAATTCTGCAATAGCAATGGTCAAATATATAATCTGCCTCTATGTCGTACGTCAACATCAAATA
Source organism: Carex pumila (assembly GCA_033356055.1). Lineage (NCBI taxonomy): Eukaryota > Viridiplantae > Streptophyta > Magnoliopsida > Poales > Cyperaceae > Carex > Carex pumila. The sequence goes on along the minus strand of JARJHM010001450.1, from coordinate 14,874 downwards.
CTGAAATTCATTAATGTAAAAGATAAATATAAATATTTCCATGAAATTACCAAATTTCGAACTGAGAGTGAGAAGAGAAAGGGAGGATGGGAGAGAGAGCAAATGAGAGAGATCTTGCTCCAATTCAAAGAAGATTAAAAAAAAAAGGAAACAGAAAGAGAACTCTTGCTCAAGAGAGAAGCATTAGCGACGTCCAAGAAGCAAATGCTATTATTGTTTGTATCATTGTATCTTTGAACGAATCTGGATCCAGTTTAAACAGCGGGGCAACTTGGTTATTTTATTGGGCCTTCCCATTCGCTTCCATTTAAGTCCCTCTTCTCACTAGAGCAACTTTCGGGGTAGCTACAGCTAAACAAACAAAATAAAAAAATAAAAATAAAATAAAATTTCGGCAAATTAAGATAGCACGATTTATTTTTTTCCTCAAATATAGCTCATATATTTTTTATTTTTGTACAACAAGTCAAGTATATTAAATAGGATCGACTAACAATCTCCTTCATTCTGTCCCCTAAATGTCTTTCTAGCTCACTGATGCATAAAGTACAACAGAGACCACTAACTACTTGGGGAATTGTCTATATTTGAAAAAAATTACAATTGGCGCCCGCATGTATAGATACTTATGCACACAAAGATATTGCCATATATTATATTAAGTGTTCATATCTAAGATGTCAAGTATTTAAAAATGGACATCAACTTTCTTTTTTCTCTAATCACGCATCCATCTTTTACATGTTTTTAGAAGTGAGTTTTTTTTCTCTGTTTAATCTCGTTAATATTTCTGATGATCTGTGAGGATTTGTCAATTCAGTCATGGCTGCTTAACAATGAGTAGCTCCTCAAAGTAGTTTAAACTAGGCTCCACTTTGAATTTGATGTTGTCAATCTAAAATCACGAATGTCTTTTACATAATTTTTTTGCTTTCAAATGAGATTCACGATAAAATACTTTTGGATTTTTTTCATCGTTCAAATATTTATACCTCGGCATATATGTATTAATGCATTGTCAAGTATTCATCTCTAATATGTCAATTATTCTTCTCTAAGATAACAGCTATTCATACTTACTCATTAAAGTGTGAATATATATGTTTAAAGTATTCATGAGAAATCCATAGACATATCTCGGACATTAACTACCTGGGGTACCACTATTGATTGGGGGGACCGCAAACGTCGCTTGAAAAACGACCACAATAGTGACCACACGCAGAAAACCAAGGAAAAGTGGTTGCGCAACGACCATCATAAGTGTCAACATTGTAATTGTTATAAATGTACGTTAATTTCTAAAATATTGAGTATTCCTAAGAAACCATATGTTCCGTGCATTAACTATCTGGGGAGCCACTACCTACATTGGGGGGGGGGAGGGAACCGCAGACGCCACTTGAAAGCAACAACTACAGGGACCACAAGCGTCAAAGCGTACAACTACTGCACAATCACTAGTAGATTTAAATTTTCCATGTGGTGACCATGAAAGTTGTAATATTATTTTGTAAGGCTAGACACTAGTACGTAAAATGTGATTGTACATGGCATATTATATATGGATGCGCAAAAAAAATTCACATTAACAGTGTTATGGGAGGAGGCACTCACGTGAAAAAAAAGCTCCAACATATATACACACATGATCTGAAAGTTTTGAACTAAGTCCAGAAGTGATGATTATTTGTACACTGTTTAATTATACTGAACCGTTTATAATTGTACTACTTCATACACGATATTTTCTTTAAAAAAATTGTGTATTCTTTTTCTTAGTTTCCGAAAACAATTTTTTTACTTCAATCCATGTACGATTCATTCACGCCTCTCTGATGTATATTTTAGGTGTAATTATTTAATTTGGGTCTAATTCGTACACTTTTTCACTTTAAATTTATAAAACCTAAATATGCAAAGAAGATTGAATTACAAGTGCACAATCTATTTTTGTAGTAAATAAGGTATCGATCCAAAGATTAAGACAATTGTATTTTTTATTTTAACTAAATTAAAACTAAATAAATGCAAGTAAAAGGGGGAGTTTTGTTGCAAAGTAACTAAATTTGGGTTCAATATCCGAATAAGTTGCTTTGTAACAAGAAACTAAATTAAAATATAAATAAAAATGGTTTTGTAAATCAAGATAAGGAGATCTAAGGACTTTTGGTCTACAATTACTTTGTCATTATATTTACTTTTGGATCTATGATGCCGGGGGTAATTTAATTATATAATTACTATTATTAGTCCAAATATATAGGACCTGCTAGCAACAATTTTGCCACAAGGACTCCCGATCTTTGAGAACATAACAGTTCTCACTGTTTCTATTTGTTCGTATTCACTTTTACAAATTGAAACCTGGATCATAAGGAGTTGTCCACAATTGACTGAGCTTGTAATAGTATAACATGAGAATTGTATAAGTTCTTAATTTTTTCAAATATTAATTATTTATTAATTATTGATATTTTGTAAAGATCTTTTTGTTGTTTAATTATTATTATTGGTTCATCATTTTTTTAGTTATGCATGTGTTAACTTATTGTGTTAACAGGCAGTGATTCATAAAAAAAATGTCCGGTGCTATTTGATTAACAAATGTATGTATGCGATTCGTCTTAAGCCATATATCACATTAAAAAAGAAAAGAAAAAGAAAAGTAAAATTCGCACTTACATCAGGTAGATGAAATCAATATCTTTAATTGTTTCTCATTTGTTTGAATATGTAAAAGCAGTGTCCTAAATAGCGTGCTATAATGTTTTTGGACCCTAAACACTAAGCCATGGCATAATAACGCGCTATTTGAGCTACGGACGCTATAGCGGTAATAGCGGTCCGCTATAGCGTGCAGCGTAAATAGCTCCCGCTATGCAACATTTGCTTTTTTTTTTTTGAATTTATATGAGCTTTAAATAAAGGATTTTAACTGTAATTTTTTTTTGCAATTGATGTACTAAGCTTTATATTAAACTATTAAATATTTAATAAAAGATCCATCAAACAAAATCAAAATAAGAAAGCTACAACACGCTATGCAACATGAGTTGTTTTTTTCTTTTCAATTTATATGGGTTTTAAATAAAGACTTAGATTGAATATATTAAGATATTTCTTGAAGTAACAAAATGATACTTACTATACAGTAGTTTGAATATTTTGAATATATTAAGATAGTTAATTATACCATGATGTCTAGGTTATTTTAAAATTTAAATAGAAAAAATATATATTATGTCATGATGCTGAATATATTTTGAATCGAAAAAGATTGATAGTTTATGATATTAATATTACTATGGATATTTTGAGTCGCAATTTGGACTTTATATTGGTTCAATATGAATATTATAATTTTTTAATCAATTTGATATTATTTATTGTTATATGAGACTTAGATAATGTTGATATTTAGTACAAATATATGATATAATTTTTATAAAAATAAGAAAACGCTCTGTAGCATAGCTTTCGCTATAGTTGTTTCTGTAAGTTTCCCATTATGACGCGATAAATGCTATTTAGAACCTTATGTAAAAGTAAAAGAAAGTATGATGAAGTGGGATGTGGAATCCGCATATTTGTGTTATCTGCATATGATTAAAATTTTAAAATCCAATTAAAGGGAAAATTGGTTATTTGTCACTCCAAGACTTTCAAATTGTAAAAATACCATCTCGAAATTTGAAATTATAAAAATACCACTCCAAACTTCATTAATTTGTAATTTTGTCACTCTAAATAATTAATGACTAAAATGCTCTCCCTTCTTCTTCTCCTTTTCTTCTTCTGTTATTGGATAAGGGATAAAGGATGACAGGCTATAAAATATCTCCAGGTTCTTGGTACCTTGGACCCGGACCCATCCGTCTACTTCGTTCTCCTGTAACCGATAGTGATTAGATACTAAGAAACAAAATGCTGACAGTAACAACTAACAAGCTAGATATTTTTTTGACGTCCTTTTTAAGATTGCAAGACATATACTAAACCAAAACGAAGATATTTGCTAAAAAATTCAGCGGTCACACTCACTTTCCCATCCTTTCTAATAGTCAAATAGATATTTCCTTCCCGCTTCCTCCTGATACGACCAAAAATTAATAAGGAAGGATAAGGGCAAATCAGCTGTCATTGGTTGGAGTGGGAAAAAAAAATATTCGCAGGCTGCTTAGAAACAGGCTTCTTGTGCAACTATATAATGTTGATTTTAATTCATTATGTTTTTACCAAATTTGCCCGTAGGCCTTACATTGAACCAATAATTGTCATCATACGTAGTAGTAACATTTCAAGGAAAAAATGATAGGTATAACTGTTGAGATTTATGTATGTTTATCGCATTCGTAGAAATAAGGGTCACTGCCACCAGGCAAATAACTGTTGAGATTTATGTTTTTTTTTTTGCCACTCCAACCAATGACAGCTGATTTGCCCTTATCCTTATTAATTTTTGGTCAAATCAGGAGGAAGGGGGAAGGAAATATCTATTTGACTATTAGAAAGGATGGGGAAGTGAGTGTGACCGTTAAATTTTTTAGCAAATATCTTCGTTTTGGTTTAGTATATGCCTTGCAATCTTAAAAAGGACGTCAAAAAAATATCTAGCTTGTTAGTTGTTACTGTGAGCATTTTGTTTCTTAGTATCTAATCACTATCGGTTACTGGAGAACGAAGCAGACGGATGGGTCCGGGTCCAAGGTCCCAAGAACCTGGAGATATTTTTAAAATAGAATTTTACTAGTAAAACAAATTGACATTTTAATCCCTCGCAACTATACTTATCTATTTCCAACCCCCGCTCTGTGACTTGTGATGTGGAAAAATTGGCCCAACGCCAACGGGCATTCTTAGAGCATACAACTAGACGTTCTCCTTCAAGAAACATTCTGTCTCACAACTCTCACCTGAACTTCATATTTGGTTACAGATGAGGACCGTTCGATGCAGTTGAGCAGGAAAAGGGGACACGAGTATTACAATCAGACGGTCTGAGTTGAAGTATTGTGTTACTTGAGAGTGTGAACATTATTTTTGGCTCGCTCCTTTCGTCATGCACATTCAATTTAATTCTTGTTTTTATTATTTTGGAATACATACTTGTACTCTTCTCAAAAAACTGTAAAATCATGTATTTCTCTCCAAATTCTATAATTAAGTATTTTCCATCAACCCAATTGAGATTAATTAAACCTAATTAATTTCATCATTCAATTAATTGAATAAATAAATGAGTTATTAATTCTTTTAATGGTAAATACATAATTTCCTAATTTTTGGGTGCTACATTTGAAATTATTCCACAAATTAATTCTTTTGAAACCAGTTGTTAATTTTGATAAAACAGGGAAAAAAAAGTATTGGTGGCAGCCTTTTAGTGTAGTTCCCCATTAATTTATTTCATTTCTTTTTGGATCTAAAAGCCTTGAATGTAATAAAAGGGGAAAAAAAAACATAGAGACTTGTAAACTGTAATATAACAAAACAAATTCTATTTCTCATTAACCATGCAAACTTCTATCAAGCACAAGTAACTTATTAAAACTAAATGATGAAATTAATACAAAAAATTATTTCCTTTGAAATTAACACAAATTAATAAAAAACAGACCCTCATTTTGTCAAAATCCAAAAGTGTGTTTTCAACTATTCATTATTCATTAACAATACCACAACATCTAAATAATTAAAATTAACAAAACTACTCATCTACAGATCTTCATCAACCCAAGCAACCTGTTCAATTTCGGGTTTCCTTCATAACTTGACCATCCGTCGGCACTACGTGGTTATATATGTGTCACATTAAACTTGGAGAAAAATGTAAGCTTGCTTTGTAAAGTGAAGCAGGTCCATATGGACCCGTTAAAGTTATTAAAAGAAAGATCCAACACCTCCAAGTTCTCCATGTCTGCTATAGAGTCAGGTATATATGTGACCCGTTAACCCATTATGACTCAAATCTAAAACATGAGGCAATTTCATATTTCCAAATTCAGGCCATATCGACCCGTTAAACTTGTTACTGTTTAAGTTGGGAGATGGGGCCATATCAGTTTCAGAAGGGAGTATAAAATATTATAGAACAGTTTTCAAACACTTACTGTAGACACCATTGATGAATTCGAGCTACCCATCAGACAGCGGCTTTTTGTAGAAGAATCTAGTTCTACTGAGGAGTGACATCTCATTCCAGAGAGTGTGAACTGAAAAGCAAAATCAAGCATCGAAACTATAGGAATAAAAAAAAATATATATTGAAGGCTATGGTAAGATATTATTGTTGGAAATTATTAATCGGATTGTGGATGATATCAATAGAAAGGAGTTTATATAACTTGATTTCTTTTATTTAATAGAGTACACAAGATTTACAACTCTCTTATGTAAGTCACGCCTCACTATCTATCTCTCTAATTCTGTTATCTAACGGACACACCTACATACCTATTTATATCATACTATTGTCGGTTTGGAGTTTTCTGGACTTTAACTACCGACTTTGATAAATTATAAAATATTACAATGCAATAGTAATATCTAGAATATTCTACTGCCATAATAAGTCGGTTTGATGATTTCTCTAGATTGTACATGTTCATTTGACTTAAGACACTTTCTAGATTATACTCTAATCTCTATAAATTTCTAGAATAATTCCAACTTCGTTCCTTGAATATTCCAGAAGGAATTAACGGGCCGGGCTTTCGGTGCTGATTAATTTCAACACTCCCCCTCAGCACCGACTTGATCTTCTTTAAATTTTGATATGCCAATCAATTCCCGGTTGCACAGAAACTTTTCTCTTGATAATGCCTTTGTGAAGATATCGGCGAGTTGTTGATCTGTGCGGCAAAATTTCAGTTTCACTTCTTGTTGCTCAACTGCTTCTCGGATGTAGTGATACTTGATTGCGATGTGTTTAGTCCTGTCATGGTTAATTGGATTTTCGCTGATTGCGATTGCTGACTTGCTATCACAATATATTATTATCGGTACTTCTTGTTTCTCACCAATATCTTCAACGATTCTCTTTAACCAAATGGCTTGTGTGATGGCTCGAGCTGCTGCTACATACTCGGCTTCGGCAGATGATAGTGCGACTATACTTTGCTTCTTTGTTGACCAAGAGCATATACCAGATCCAAATGAAAATGCGTACCCTGATGTGCTCTTCATATCGTCGAGGCATCCGGCCCAGTCGCTGTCTGTGTAGCCGATTAGTCTAGAGTCTTCTATGGGCTTGTACCATATTCCATATTCTTTTGTTCCTTTAACATATCTCAAGACTCTTCTTGCAGCAGCTAGATCTATTTGACTTGGGCTACTCATGTATCTTGATAGCAGACTTGCAGCAAACATAATGTCGGGTCGTGTGGCGGTGAGATATAGCAGGCTTCCAACTAGACTTCTATAGATTGCGGGATCTGCCTTCTTTGCTCCATCATCTGACTTTAGTTTTTCGTTCGGCATCAAGGGGGTCGCTACTGGATTGCAGTCTTGCATCTTGAATTTCTTCAAAATGTTTTCTGCATACTTTTTCTGGAATATAAATATGCCAGTAGAAACTTGGCATACTTCTATACCCAGAAAATAATGTAGCAAGCCAAGGTCGCTCATCTCATACGTCTCCATCATATCTTTCTTGAACTCCTTCATCATCATCTCATTGTTCCCCGTAAAGATCAAATCATCAACATATAATGAAACAATTAAAATATCAGTACCTCTTTTCTTGACGTATAAGGTCGGCTCGCTCTTGCTCTTTTCGAAACCATTATGCGTGAAGTACTTGTCGATCTGACTGTACCATGCCCTTGGTGCTTGCTTGAGTCCGTACAATGCCTTTCTCAACTTGTATACTTTATTCTCTCCCCCTTGAACTAAAAATCCTTGTGGTTGCTCCACATAGATTTCTTCTTCGAGGTAACCATTCAGAAATGCTGATTTGACGTCGAGTTGATATAATCGCCACTTCTTTTGAGCTGCTAGAGCAATAATTGTTCGTATTGTCTCTAGCCTTGCAACTGGAGCATATGTCTCGTAATAGTCAATGCCTGGCTTTTGTTTGAAGCCTTTTGCCACAAGTCTCGCCTTGTACTTTTGAACCGAGCCGTTGGGATTTAACTTCGTCTTGTAGATCCATTTAACTCCAATGACTTCACGATCTTTTGGTCGATCTACAAGCTCCCAAGTGTTATTCTTCTCAATCATGTGGATTTCGTCCTCCATGGCTTTTATCCAATTTTCATGTTTCTCAGCCTCTTCAAAGCTTTGAGGTTCAACTATTGAGAAATTGCATGACTCATAAACTTCAGTTAAAGATCTTACTCGCCTAGGAGGTGACTCTGATATAGTGGAATCTTCTTCAGGTCTTGTGCTAGGACTCGGGCTCGAATCTGGACTTGAAGTAGCGCTTGAACTTGACCCGTCTTGACCTTCTGTATCACCTTGATCTTGTGGCTCGATTGTAGAAACGATCGGTTGATCTAGTGTGATAATAGTTGGCACTGACTGTCTTCTATGAATCTTTTCTTCTTCCCAGTTCCAAGAAGCATTCTCGTCAACCATGACATCTCTGCTTATTATAAGCTTCTTCTTCTGCAAATTATATAACCGGTATCCCTTCGTGCCATCCGCGTAGCCGACAAATATGCATCTCTCACTTTTATCATCGAGCTTGGACCGATTTTCGGCCGGTACATGTGCATAACATACGCTCCCAAAGACCTTCATGTGACTGATCTCCGGCTTGACACCACTCCAAGCTTCATACGGGGTTTGGTTTGGAACTGACTTTGTGGGACTTCTATTTTGAATATAGACAGCGGTATTCACGGCTTCAGCCCAGAAAGTATTAGGCATACCTTTCTCCTTGAGCATTGCTCTGGCCATCTCGACAATCGTTCGATTTTTTCTTTCAGCTACTCCATTTTGCTGAGGAGTATAAGGTGTCGTCAGCTGCCTTCTTATGCCATGATCCTCACAAAACTTGGTGAATTTCTTTGAGGTAAATTCTCCACCTCGGTCGCTTCGCAACACCTTAATTTTACGATCACTCTGGTTCTCCACCATGGCCTTGAACTTTTTAAACACCTCAAAGGCCTCTGACTTCTCTTTTAGAAAATATACCCACGCCATCCTTGTATAATCATCAACAAAGAGTAGAAAGTACAAGTTTTGTCCTTGGGATGGAGTTTGCATCTTCCCGCATATGTCAGTGTGGACCAGCTCCAGAGGTGCACGTGCTCGGCATGCCTCTCCACTAGGAAATGTTGCTCGGTGTTGCTTACCGAAGATACATCCTTCACATGTGTTGGACTTGACCTCTATTAATGGTAGCCCTCGGACCATGTTCTTTGCTTTTAATAACTTTAAGGCTCTGTAATTAAGATGGCCAAACCTCTTGTGCCAAAGATCAGAGTCATTGATTACCTCATTTCTTAGCGCCAAATGCGGAGCGTAACTTATTTGTAATGGAAAGTTTCTAGATCTTTCCATTTCTATTCTTGCTAGTACTTGATTTTTATTTCTCCGGTCGAAAATTTTGCAGCCTCCATTTTCAAAATGAACTGCGTAGCCGTTTTGAACAAGTTGCCCAACACTTAGCAGATTTTGTTTTAGGTCCGGAACCAATAGTACATCTCGAATAAATTTTGAACCCATCTTGGTTTGTATGGCAATACTTCCTTTGCCTTTTGCTTGAACAAGAGCGCCATTTCCCATGCGTACCTTCGTCTGATATGAAGTATCGATATCTCGGAATAATTCATGGTTGCCGGTCATATGGTTCGTGCAGCCACTGTCGAGGAACCATATATCGCCCTTCTCTTCTTTAGCTGAGTGGCATGCGTAAAAAATACTTTCATGGCTCTCCTTTTCTTCTATGAAGTTTGCTCGGTCACTAACTCTTGATCTGCATACTCTTGCGACGTGGCCAAGCTTCTTACATTTGTTGCAGGTCTTTTTTGACCAGCATTGGGATGTACTATGGTTCGACCATTTGTGTATGTCGCACCAGAATTTCGAATGACTCATACCTGGAGATTTCTCTTTTTGCGCCGCCTTCTTTTCTGCATCTTGTCTTGCACCACCTTCAACTGGGATATTTTCTTGACTCGTGGGGTTATATTGATGTCTGAAGCTCAACTTGGAATGGAATGCTTCTTCCACCAATTTTACTTCTCGTTGGAGTTTTCTTTCTTCGTGAGACTCCAAGGAGCTCATCAATTGTTGAATCGAAAGTGTTGATACATCTTTCGATTCTTCTATCGCAGTAACGATGTAGTCATACTTCTCAGTGAGACTGATTAATATTTTCTCGACTACCTTCTGATCGGAGATGTCTTCTCCATACTTCCGCATCTGGTTCACGATTTCGACAACTCGCGAGAAGTACTCCTTGATCTTCTCCGATTCCTTCATTTGGAGGTTCTGAAATTGTCTTCTTAGTGTTTGCAACTTCACCGCTCTGACCTTCTCGGAGCCTTCAAACTCATCTCTCAAAGTCTCCCATGCCTTCTTGGATGTAGTTGCTTCACTTATTCGTGGAAATAAGCTTTCGGCAACACCCTGTTGGATTAGAAATAGGGCCTTGGCATCGTTCATTTGTTCTTGTTTCTGCTCCGGCGTCAATTCTCCCGTCGTTGGCACGGTAGAACCTTTAGCGACTATATCCCACAATCCTTGCGAAAGCAGCAGCGTCCGCATCTTGATCTTCCACATGTCGTAGTTTTCTCCGGCAAAAATGGGAACTGTCGATTGCGCCATAGTTGCGCCTCCTGAAGACATCGACTTAGGATGCTTCTTATATTTCACGAACGCCCTTGTCTACTTCGCTAACTTCTTACTCGAACCTGATGCTCTGATACCAAATGTTGGAAATTATTAATCGGATTGTGGATGATATAGGAAGAGGAGTTTATATAACTTGATTTCTTTTATTTAATAGAGTACACAAGATTTACAACTCTCTTATGTAAGTCACGCCTCACTATCTATCTCTCTAATTATATTATCTAACGGACACACCTACATACCTATTTATATCATACTATTGTCGGTTTGGAGTTTTCTGGACTTTAACTACCGACTTTGATAAATTATAAAATATTACAATGCAATAGTAATATCTAGAATATTCTACTGCCATAATAAGTCGGTTTGATGATTTCTTAAGACACTTTCTAGATTATACTCTAATCTCTATAAATTTCTAGAATAATTCCAACTTCGTTCCTTGAATATTCCAGAAGGAATTAACGGGCTGGGCTTTCGGTGCTGATTAATTTCAACAGACCAATCGTCGTACCAACTTGAAGTACACTCTGGTAATTTACTAATTCTTTCCTTTCCATTTCTTTGGATTCTTGATTCTCCGTTTAGGGTTTTTCATGCATGATGGCTTTGAGTGGGGCCAAATTATCTTTTAATTGTGGTACATGTGCATGGATGTTTGTTTTAAATCTTTTAATTGGGGGTCAGGTTCTCTAATACATCATTTTCAACTAGGTTGTTTGCCAAAATGTTTCAAATTGTATATTCAACTAGCTCAAGTGATGATCGCTCCAGACGGTACAGTTGTGTACCCTTCCAAGGATGTTGAACCCTAAACCCTAAACCCAAGGTACAGTCATGGCAAATACTCCTCATGCCACTAGCAACTGTGAAGAGATAAAAGATGGGTATATTAGGGTCTCAGTGGATAAAGTAATACACGATTATATGGGGTGTCCTCTTCCTGTATCGACCACCTATGTCAAAATTTTGGACCATGCAGTGGGGAACTTTGTACAATGGCCCAAGAAAGGGATAATAGATTTCTTATACTGTGATGTAATTCATGATTGCATGCAGACACCACATGATGCTTTTATTTATGATATTGGATAATAGATTTCATATACTTAGTAGTTCTCAAAATACTAATCCTTTTGTCTGAAATATACAATATAGTGCCCTCAGCAGCCGAAGGGTGATGTTAAGAGGTGTTAATACTATGTCATGCGGTTAATGCTTGAGCTGGTGACTACTTATTTCAATACGTTTCCAACTAAGGTATAATATTATATTGATTCATAACCATTATCTGTTTTTATCTCGCTAACCACGATTAACTAAAAAATTATACAAGATAGGTACATTAACTGTTTTATTATGTTTGCTTGCAGTGTTCTTTACCTTCTGGGCCATGTTCTGATGAAAGTTTTAATGAAGTACGTAGGTTGTGGTTAAGTTTTTCATGACAAAATGTTAAACCAATATGTACCAGTATATGATTGCTGGTTTTTTTCATTTTTTCCTTATTATGGGTTTAGTTTACCTTGATTGTTGTAGGGTATGCATTGTATGCTTGATGAACAGTATGATGAGCAAGCTGTACCTAATTTTGATTAATGAAAATCCTTTGCAGAGGCAGTTTCCCAAAAAAAAAAAAAAAGACAATCAATATGTTTATCTAATTATATGTTATTTAATTTATAAAATTATATTTTTGTGGCATATGAATGTTGTTATAGCTAGCAAATTTGAGGGCTAGCTAGCCCGAAAAAACACAATTTTTATAAATTACAAATGAGAAGTACCACCAGTGGCAAACCATTTAAGTGAAACCATGGTTCCAAAAATCGGCCGATTCCGAGTTGACTCGGCCGAGTCGACTTGGAATCGGCGGTGTCCGGGCCGAGTTTTACCCGATTCTCGCGCCCGTGTGAGTTTTTCGGCAAAACTCGGATCAACAGTGCTGAGTCTGCCGAGTTTTCCGATTTTTAGGCCGAGTCAACCGAGTTCTCGCCGATTCAACTAGAGGCGGGCCGATTTTTCCCGAGTTAACTCAGTTGTGCGAGTTATGTGAAGAAAAACAATAAAATTGACAATCGTCAAGAAGGCTTGAGTTGCTGCCCATTGTCAAGAAGGCTTGAGTTGCTGAGGAGAAGGCTTGAGTTGACGGGAAAATAGAAAAATTTTGGAGGAGTGAGAGAGGGGCGTGCGACTTTCCTTCTCCAGGAAGGAAATGAGATGGAGAAGAAGAGATTAAATGGGTGGGGTCCATGGGTCAGTGAGAGAGACTACAAAAGAGATAAATGAATTAATGAAGGTGGGGTCCATTTGTAAGAGGAATAGAAAAAGAGGCATGGATTTGAATCTCAAATTGAATTGGATGTTTTTGGCAGGCAATGCCTTCTCCAAGAAATAAGAGAAGAGAATAGGTGGACTTTATGGTGAGGATGGAGATGTGTGGCATTTCGTGTGGTCACATAGTTATTTTGTTTCTTCATTAAAAACTTACTCGTTATGTAAGTTCGATCTATGTTGAACATTCAGTTCCGAATCGTTAATTATTCTAATTTATAACTCTAATTTATAGTTTTTAGAAAATTCTTTTTAATAACCATATTATTGAAATGAAACCTGACATTCTTAACATGTCAGAAGAATTAGGATTTCTAAATATGCAATTGTATTTATAACAATTAATTTTATAAATTTCAAACTTTTAAATTGGTTGAAGAATAATTATATATACTTCAAATTTATTGTTCAGATGTTTCTAACTCATAATATGTTTCGATCCACTAAATTTGATTTCAGTTACAAATTATAATTTTATAGTTGCCCATTTATTTAATTCGTTAGTGAATTTTATTTCGTTGAATCTTAGTATAAAATTTCCTTTTGAAATTTCAAAAGTTTTAATTAGGCGAGATTTTATTATCAATAATTTGTTTAAATTTACTTTACATTAATTAAAATTACGGGTTATAACAAGATAGAAGAAAGAAAATCAAATTTATATGGAAACAAGATAGAAGAAAGACAATTTATAATAGAGGACGATGAGCTGATCCAGCCAGCTCGGCATAGCTTTTGACAATAAAAGTGTGTTCTATTTGTAATGTTTGTAATATATTATATAATTAGTGAATTATGTGAGTGTAATATTGTCTTAATTAACATAGTTTTTTTTCAAATTATTTTTATCAATTTTTTCCTATTTTTTGGCTACAAAACAAGGCTTTTGCCAAAAAAACCCGAGCTACCAATACGATTCCTCCGATTCCGGCCGATTCATTAGATTCTGACTCGGCAGTTAAAAATCCAATTCTGATTCTGATTCCGAGTTTCAGAACTATGAGTGAAACCTATCTTTAACACTGGTTGTTTAAAATTTATTGGTGTTAAAAATAGTTTTAACACCGGTTATTTTGATTATAAACCAGTGTTGGAACTTTTTATAACACCGGTTATTTTGGCTATAAACCGGTGTTACAAATAGTTTTAACACCGTTTTTTAACCGGTTGTTAAAACTTCATATTTGCAGCAACCATCCCATTAGCAGCGGTAGAAGAACAGATGGTAAATGTCAAATTTAACAGCTGGTAATTGGAATTTCTGTAGTAGTGATGATAGTATTTCTAGAATAGTATGGCAGAGTTCTGATTACCCAACTCATACTTTGTTCCAGGAAATAATGTTTACCTCACCGCTTGGTTTATAATTATGTTAGCCATAGCAGTTTCAACCTTTATTGGTTGTTGGGTTATTGTTTTTTTGGAAGCACAAGGCAATTTGCCTTGTCTACAACCAAAAGGATATAACTCGGGACCAACTGGTAGCATATTCATATGCACAAACAAAAAATATCACTAAGAATTTCTATCACAAGCTTGGAGAAGGAGGTTTTGGTAGTGTTTTCAAGGGATCATTACCAAATTCAACTGTTGTGGCTGTCAAGTGAATGAAAAATGCTTGCTTTGAAGAGAAGCAATTTAGAACGGAGGTGCAAACAATAGGAATAATTCAGCATATAAACCTAGTCAAACTTCTTGGATTTTGTTCCGAAGGCACTAGGCGGTTGTTGGTGT
>JARJHM010001449.1:0-27283 GCA_033356055.1 Carex pumila | reverse complement strand
GCCCCACCAGCTATCGGCACGTGGTGACATATGTTCATGGACTGGCGGATGAATTTGGATCTCCTAAATGACATGTATTGAGTTTTGTTGGATGAATAAAAGAATAATTATAATCATCTCTACATCTCTATCCTCTTATTTATCTCCGCGCTTTTATTAAAGAAAAATTATACTATGGTTCTCACTAATTAAATAATTAAAAAAATAAATATGCATTTTATTAATGTTTTTGTTTGTTAACCTACTGAAAGTTTCAATTATTGTTTTCATATATGTGATATTTCAATTTTTTTTTTTTTTTTTTTTTTTTGAACTGGATTTCATATTCAAGCTATGTATATATATCTTTGCATGTATACTTCTATAGTAATAGCGCACACACAGACACACATAGCTGTATGTATGCTTTACAAAATATCATATAGCGCCTATAACTGTTAAATTTTTTTTTAAAAAAAAAAGACAAGATATGTCCATTTCTTTGCTGAAATTTAGAGTTAAATATACAGACTCGCTGTGAGCTTCCAGTAGGCTGGACCCTATAACTGTTAAATGTTTCACCTTTTTATAATTTATTCGAGTCCCGTACAATCTATTATTGGTTTCCACCTAAGGCAGGCTTGGCCAAGTTGAACTTTTAACTCGATTGGGCTACATGGGCTTATTTAATTTGAATTTTGTACTCAACAAAATGGATAACACAACCCTTCAAGAAACAATGAAGAATTTTGGACCAATGTAAAGACCCAACTCCACAATGGCAGTTGTATGTATCTGGTTTTTTCAGCGTTCTCTGCTAGTGATTATGTTATTATTATTTTTTTAATTTCTCAGTTCAACTGTAAACTACCAGAGAACAGTTCAATGACATGTTTTATAAAAATCAATATGAAGCGTTCTGCATTTCAATTTTGATCATCACTGCATAATGAATTAATGAAATAAGCACCACTTTAACTTCAGAACTTGTATCTACAAAGCTGCAGTAGTGCCATTGTCAACTAATAAGGGAGTGTTTTGATGAAGTTTATCATGCTTTTAAATAGTACAAAATAAAGAAGATGTTTCTTATTATTTTGTTAGTTAGTTTATACTTGATGGTGGAAGAAAGAAGAGACAAATTTTACCATGTAGCACTACCGTACTGTCAAACAAATGAGATTTTTTTTTTTTTTTTTCACAAATTCTAATTATACATAGTGAAGTTAATTGCAACATTTTCCGTTTGAATTGCCAGGATTTTTTTTTTTTCAACTTATAATAGGTAATCTCATGGACAGTAGTAAAGTGGAAGAACTTGCTCCTATGTAATTTGGAGATCCTATTTCTCATTCATATGTAAGTCGAGTGAGACAAAATATTGTTGAATTTTATGTCTGACAACAATATTCAAACCTTGGTAAGGTACACCAGACTTCAATCATGCAAATTTCAAACCCTAGTAAGGAGGAACATATATGTTTTTATTTCTTAAAATCTGATTTGCTACCGGAAGCACTTCGACCGAGGTACTTACGGAGCTATATATATTTTATTATGTGATGTTCAAAAAACAAATCCAAACTGTTAGATGTTTAATCTATATTAAAATATACTTGGAGACCAAATTTTATATATTTTTTTAATTTTTTTACTATTTATTAAGCTGGTTTGAAAACTGCTGTTTTCAATACTGTAGAAATTTACTGAAAAGAGCGGTTTTCAAACCAGCTTAATAAATAGTAAAAAAATTCCAAAAAATGTAAATTTGGTCTCCAAGTAGATTTTAATATATATTGAATATCTAATGGTTCGGATTTGTTGTTTGAACATTAAATACGCTAATATGTCCCCATAAGCACCTCGCCGAAGTGCTGCCGACAGCAAATTAGACAGTCCCTATATATATATATATATATAGAGAGAGAGAGAGAGATGGGCTACGGTTAGTTGCGAAGTAAAATGCGTTTCTATATAGATTAAACATCTAACGGTTCGGATCGGTCGTTTGGACTTTCAAAATAAAAATACGACATGAAGTAGAAACGCGTTTTACTTTGCAACTCACCGTAGCCCATCTCTCTCTCTCTCTCTCTCTCTATATATATATATATATATAGGACTTGGCTACGGTGCTATGGGTAGCTAAGAGGTCTCCCGTGCTACGGCTCAATATTCGACTTTTCAAAATCCTAACAGTCGATCCGAACCGTTCATCTTGTTCTCCATATTAATATGTTATTGGAGACCAAATTTTACATTTTTTGGAAATTTTTTACTATTTTTTTAGATTTATTGAAAATCGCTGTTTTTCAGACAAATCTGGACCATAAAAAACAGCGATATTCAATAAATCTAAAAAAATAGTTAAAAATTTCCAAAAAATGTAAAATTTGGTCTCCAAACACATATTAATATGGAGAACAAGATGAACGGTTCGGATCGACCGTTAGGATTTTGAAAAGTCGAATATTGAGCCGTAGCACGGGAGGCCTCTTAGCTACTCATAGCATATTAGCCAAATCCTATATATATATATAAATGGATGCCTCAACTTTAGGTATTTTTTGCATGAATCACAATGTTTTGAAGTTCACTACAATTTTGTTTCCCTTCCAACCACTCAATTCCTCGTCGCAGTTCATAAAGTTTCCATGTTATATGTGTCCAAACTCCTTAGTATTACCAAAAAGGGAAAAAAAAATTGAATGATTATTTTTTAGGATAATGAACTTAAATCATCACCATAAATATGTTTTGCATACAGCTACATTAAAGCAGTACAATAGCATGCATACATAGTACATGTGATATGGCTGTTAAACTTGCAAATATCAAATCCAAGGTAAAATAATAATACACAAAGCAAAGAAAATAACAAGCTTGTACATTTTTCAAAGTTAAGTACAATTTATTTCATTTCAGCCACTTAACCCTTCATCCCAGTCTGAAAAAGTTAAATAGAATATTAGGCAACAACATTAATTAAAGTTTTGTTGCGCAGTAGGCATAATAATCTTTCATGAAAATTCTAGATCGACATTGGTAAGGGGGCAAACAGAGTTTCTTATTTTCAAACTCTGAAGGCAATTTGCAAAATTCAACAACAACAATAATAATAACAAAATCAATAGACGAGAAATGATTATTTATAAGATCACTAAACTGAATTTATCGTCAAGTAGTGAAGCACCCTAATAGCAAGCACAGAACATGCATGGTAGTTAAATTTACAATCATCAAATCTAATTCCAAATAAAAAAAATACATAAAGAAAACACAAAACAAGGTTTCTTGAGTCATGAATTTCCTGGATAATGCATTAGTGCGCTTAGAATTGCAAATTATATTGCAAGTTGCTAAGGTAGTATGTGGCTTACAACTTAGCAAATGACATACTTTTGCCATAAATAAGCACTACAAGGAATTGAGACTCAACTTTATTTTGATCTAAACAGGAAGGAAAAACACAACCAAAAGATTATTCATTACATAATAACAACCTTCTAAAACAAAGTGCTCCGGGCTGATTGATGTTACCTGTAATTCCAATGTTTGAAAAGCCTGCGATATGAAATTGAAATTAATGTAAAACAGTGGTTATTTTATACCAATTATTTAATATACATCCAATAAACTAATTTCTAAGCTAGAGAATCTCTCATGTGAAGAACATATAATTAATTAATTAATGGTGGAAAAATATAGAAAATAAACTTCAAAGTAAAAGCTTGGTGGAATTGCAACATGGTTTAATAATTTGAGTATATTAAAATAGCAAAAACAATTTGAAGCTAATTTGTAGCAATATAATAGATGATGGTAATTTAAAATTTATTTGTGGCAAAACTTATTTATTACAAAAACATACAACATATAGATTTGCAAAAAAATAACAAAAGGAGTTATTTTGTTGTTTCACAAGCTCTTCTAATCTCATTACATGAAATATTCATGATGAAAAAATAATTAAATGGCAGTGGGGTAAATGTTGCATGCAGGAACCAAAAAAAAATGCAAATAGTGAATAAATAAGTAGAAATGTTACAATCATAAAGAAGCTAACTACTCTACTTTCATAAGTAAATCAATAAAAAAAATATAAGGAAACAACAAGTTTTTTATTTATTTTGACACATTAATAATTGATACAAATCCTCAATTGTTTTTCATGTAACAGACAAAAAAATTATACGCACAAAGTTTCAGAATGCAAAATGAAAAAAAAAAATATATATATATATATATATATATAAGTGGAGGATACCTTGCACTCCAATCATTGAATGTGAAATTGGCTGCCTGCAGCTAGAAAACACGACAGGTGAAATGAAATAGTTGGTGAGTTCCTTCAGCTAAATTCGCAAAATCAACAGGCATATATTTGCAATGCATCCACTTGAGGGAAAGGAGGTGCTCGATGCCCTTTGGGACCTCCACTAGCTGTTCCAGTTCCCTCAACCCAATCTCTTCAAGGCTCGCCATGGTGCCCTGCTCCATCTCCACATGAATCAGATTAGGCATTATTTCCAAGTCCAGTCTCTTCAATTTAGGAAACCACCCTGCTTGAAAAATTAGTCGTTGCCCTTCATATGTTCTTTTGAAGTTCAAGAA
The DNA here is from genome assembly GCA_033356055.1 of Carex pumila. Classification (NCBI taxonomy): domain Eukaryota; kingdom Viridiplantae; phylum Streptophyta; class Magnoliopsida; order Poales; family Cyperaceae; genus Carex; species Carex pumila. The sequence continues at coordinate 22,690 of JARJHM010001449.1, read as the reverse complement.
CGTGAGGTTTCTGCAATGGGAAAGAGATGGCAGAGGATCATTTTGGAATTGAGACCATCCAAGATGTAGCGTTTGGATACTATCCCCAGATATTTTGAATAAAAGTGATTCAAGCATGGTTTCTTTTAGTTTCCCTCTGAGAATAAACTTCTGAAGTTGTGGGAGGTTCAGGCCTTCCAATTGGAGAATCTCTTTCTCATCACTTGCATTAATAGATAAGTATGAAAAGAAACTAATCTTTGATAATGATTTGCATAACTCTACTGAGTGGTTTTCTTTCACATTCATTATTCGGAAGCTTCTCAGTTGAGTTAAATTACCCAGTTCTCTTACTACCATAGAATTCGATTCTAATGACTGTATAGTCTGGAGATCTTTCAGGTAAAATATGCCCTTAGGTGGAGAGATTCCAGTACGGATCCAAAATGACCTATGTGTAGGATCTACCAACACCTCAGCAAATAGATGCCGTAACTTTTTTAGCTCTGCTATACCATTTGGTAGTGTTTGTATCCGAGAAAAAAGGAGATCTAATGTTTGCAAGTTTTGAAGTTTGTTGATAGATTTTGGTAAAGATTTAACCTTTGTTTTCCTCAGACCCAAGTAGTGGAGATTGAACAAATCCCCAATTGCATTTGGAACCGTTTCAATTGGCAAGCCTTTTAAATCCAGAACAGTAAGATACCTTGACTTACCAAAAATCATGGATAGAAAAGGAGATGAGAGCACATCATTGTCAAGTGACAAAAAGGTTCTAAGTTTTGGTAGACAAACATCATGCTTGACTGTCTCCCTTAGATTGATTATTGAGAGCCGGCGAGTAGAACCATCGACATTTTCTGACTTGTTATCCTCTAGCATCAATCCAAAATTTTCTCTTTTGCATAAAGAGATGGCCAACTCTCTCAAGGTATCATGCATTTGACACCTCTTCACTCGACCAAAATAATTTGTTTGTACCACTTGTAACATGCTGCGATGTATGAGCTCCATAAGATAACCCTCTGCCACCTCTTCTAATGTGCTTCTCCCTTTTTGTTGTATAAAGCCCTCGGCTATCCAAAGCCTTAGTAGTTTTTTTCTCGGAAGGCGAAAATCCTCTGCAAACAAACTACAATGTAGAAAACAATTCTTGAGGTATTTTGGAAGGTACTTAAAGCTTAGATTAAGAATATTTTTAAGTGGATCCAAATTTGGGTTGTTGTCTAGTTCCCAGGTTAGTTGATCATGTACACGTCTCCATTCAGATTCCATTTTCTCAGAGCAAGATAATACACCACCCAACGAAACAAGTGCTAATGGCAACCCGTCACACTTCGAAACAATCTCTTTTGCCCACCTCTTCAAGGGATGAGGACATTCATGGTTTCTTTCACTAGGAAACGCCTTTTTACAAAACAGGTTCCATGAATCTAATTCTGGTAAAGGTTTTAGCTCTAACCTATTTCTTTCTGGAGCAAGAGATGCTACACTTGCAATTCTACTCGTAATCATAATTCGGCTTCCTCGATGGTCATTAACAAGCGTGTCCCTTATATCTTGAAATGCTTTTAGATCCCACATATCATCTAACACAATTAGATATTTTTTTTCTTTCAAGAGTTTGACCATGATTTCTTTTAATTCTCTGAGATCCTTATTGCATGTGTTGATTGAATTGTTTTGCCCTTCTTTACAAATTTTGGAGATTATATTTTGGAGAAGATTATCAACGGTATAAGATTGAGAGACATTAATCCATGCATGACAATCAAAGTTATTTTTCTCTCTCTTGAAAACATTAGTAACAAGGGTTGTTTTGCCTACAACACGCATTCCCCAATATCACAGAGAGTTCTAGATTTTTAGAATTTAGCCAGCTTGTCAACTTCCGGATATTATTTTTTATTCCCACGATTTGATCTTCATCAATGAAATGGGCAGAGATGGCCATTTTATATGAGTATTCATTTGAGTAGTTTGATTTTTCACCAATACTGACATTTGTTGTCGGCACCCATCTCTCTTTCATCCTTGCAAGATTCACAAGCCTTGTTTCTGCTACGAGCAATTGAGAGGCAACTCGTTTAAGGTCTACCAATAACTTTGGATCTTTAAAAAGTTTGGTAACATAAATGGATATTCCATCAAACTTTTGATTATTAATTAGGTATGCAAATTCAGATACGATATCTTCAATGTGATTTGCTAACTCTTGTACCTCCTTTATCCAAGCTACCTGAGGTTTATTGCTTTGATCATGCATTTCTATCCCATCAAGAAATCCTTGCATCACCCGAAGTTCACTATTAATATTGTTTATGTTTGCTTCAAGGTTTTTGTAAGTTGAGCAAAGCCTTGAAAATTTTGAGATTGCTAGCTTGGCTCCTTCATTAGTTAAGGTTTTTCCAAGGACCTGGAGGGCTGCAAGAATGGCCACCTCAGCCATGCTCAGTTAATCGGGTTCAACTGTACTATTATTTATTCATTCATTTGTGAGCTGTTCAAAGCAAATATATATCAAAATTAGGCAATCGTATAAAACCTACCATTTCATTATATAAACAATTTTCAATTTGAGTAAGGCTTGGGTGCTATGGATAGCATAGAGGGTCACCGTGCTACGGCTCAATATTCGAGTTTTCAAAATCCAAACGGTCGATCCGAACCATTCATCTTGTTCTCCATATTAATATGTGTTTGGATACCAAATTTTACATTTTTTGAAAATTTTGTACTATTTTTTTAGATAGGTAGAAAATCAAATATCTTAATGGTGCAGAATTTTTTAGATTAAGTGATTTTCTACTTAGCTAAACAACTAGTAAAAAAATTTCAAAAAATGTAAAATTTGGTCACCAAACACATATTAATATGGAGAACAAGATGAACGGTTCGGATCGACCGTTTGGATTTTAAAAACTCGAATATTAAGCCGTAGCACGGTGGCCCTCTATGCTATCCATAGCACCCAAGCCTTACTCTTTCAATTTTATCTATTATTGAAAATTGGTTTTCTATTCATTAAAAACTAACAACAATTATTCTAAATATATGTTAAGTTAATATTGTTGGAATTTTATGTATGAAACCAATTGGTGATTAGGGGTGTTTAAACCATTTGTTCGGTTGAAACTGAAGTAAAATAGTAAATTAAATGAAGTTTTTTTTTTTTTTTTTTTAAAAGATAGAACCAAACAGAATAAACTGAAGTTAATTTCAGTTTGTTTGGTTCAAACTTAAGTAACCCTATTGACACCATTGTTAACAAAAGGTATATATTTTACTACACAAGCTCTTCAATTCTATACAAAATATTAAATGTTCGAAAATATTCAAACCAAAATGAAAGAGAGAAAATGATGATTGAACCAAAAAAAATTTCAATCATACGTACTTGAACTATTATAATTTAGTCGGTTCGATTTAGTCAGTTTTGAAAAGTCTAAATTGGGATGATGCACAGACTGGGGATGCGCACTAATTTGATGCGTCGATTGGGTGTGCGCACCATTTTTTTTTTTTTCTTCTGTTTTGCAATAAATTTTATATACAACTCATTTATTTGAAAGTATGCATTTATTGAGGCTAGATGTTACTTGATTTATTTTAATTATTTCAAATTTTGAATTTTAGTAACAACAGTTTCATAAGTAGTGATCCATGTTAGATATTATTTAAAACACATAACAAAGACTAAACAAGAGTTCTCCGAAACCTGGTTTATTAAGGAATCACGATTAAACAAACCTTGAGGCCGGTCATCTCGTTGTATATCATCTGATTCGGTAGTCCGTCCGATGATATGATCGGTGTAAGAGATCAATGAGTCAGCTGGTTGGGTTGGGACGATTGATGGATAACTCTTCTTAAGGTCTTATGATCGATAGATGGAAATTGGATAAACAGCTTGCAAGCTCTAAATATAACTCTTTTAGATCCTATTCGGTAACACCCAATTCCATGGGAATTTATAGGAAAAATCATTTATCTGAGTCGGTAGTCCGTCCGACCGATTCAAGAGATCAGTGGATCCGGTCATCCGGTCAGGTTGGACTGGTTGATGGACAAAACTATGTCCAATTCTTGGGTCAATTACTCTGCTTTCTTGCTAACAACCTACTATATTATTTAATTTATTTTAGAAATTCTCAATGAATTAATAATTCTAAGATATAAGTAAGACTAATTAAGTCTGTCCCAAGTGATCCCAACCTATTTTATTCTAACACGAGACATTAAATTAAAAGGAACATTTAGCTAGCTTAGCTGGCAATGGAAAAGTCCGGTTCCAACTTCAAACGTAGGGCTCGCTTTTTGCGACTTTGACTTTATCCAATGCTTTGACCGATTCGTTTCTCAAAATATAAAAATGACTTGGTCCATTCTTTTTTATTACTAAGTTTGTTTTCCGAGTTTTGTTCGAAAAAAATAATGCTGAAATAACCGTTTGTTTGAAAATAAAATATTTTTCTTGAAAAACATTTGGTACTAAAAAAAATTTGGAAGCACCTAGCTATCCCCGTAACAATCTCCTAGTCATTAACTACTTGATTAACTACTAACTATCTAGGGGGCCACTTACTATTGGAGGACCATCTAATATTTGAAATATTTTACAACTGACGCGCAAGTATTCATCTATAATGCATTAAGTATTAATATATAACATATCAAGTATTCATATCTAAGATATCAAGTATTTGAAAAAAAATGGACACATTTTTAGAGGTCATTTTTTTTTTCTTTGTTCAATGTAATCAATATTTCTAACGATTGGTGAGGAATTTTGCAAATCTAAAACCACGAATGTTTTATACATAATTTTATCTTTCAAATAAGATCCATTATGATATACTTTTGAGTTGTCCGTTGCACAAGTATTCATCCTCATTGTGCAAGTGCAAATATAAAAACTTAACACATCACTCATTAATTTTTTACACGTTTTTAGAGGTGATTTTTTTTCTCCGTTTAATCTAACCAATATTTCTGACGATCTGTGAGGAATTTTGCAAATTTAAAACTATGAATGTTTTTTATACAATTTTATTTTTCAAATGAAATCCATGATGTTATACTTTCAAGTTGTCTGTTGCACAAGTATTAATATCTCATCATGCAAATATTCATATCTCATCGTGAAAGTATTCATCCTCGTCGTGCAAGTGTAAATACAAAAACTGGACACATCACTCATCCATCTTTTACACGTTTTTAGAGATAATTTTTCCTTCTCTGTTCAATTTAAACAATATTTCTGACGATTTGTGAAATTTTTTGCAAATCTAAAATCACGAATATTTTCTACACAATTTTATCTTTCAAATGAGATACATGATGACATACTTTCGAGTTATCTGTTGCACAAGTATTCATATCTTGTTACGCAAATATTCATACCTAAGATATTAAGTATTCATTTATATACATTGAAATATTCATTCTAAGACATCAAGTATTCATCGTATACCTCTATTTAATTTTTTTTTTTATATCATTTCTTAGTACACAGTGGCTTAATTCATCATTAATAAAGCTTTGTTCTTTGTAAATAACTATATACTTTATAAGGAAAGAGAACATAGATATGAAAGAGATTGATTGCATCTACAGATACAAAAATATTTTGATATGGTCGACAATGGTGGATCTAACCCGGCATAGGCGTGCTCAAATATTCATTCATACACGTTGAAGTATTCAATCTCGGCAGAAGCGTACTTGATTGGGATGGAATGACGAATGATCTCTGGCTAATGACAGTTTGTAAAACTTTTATCGACGTCTAGATCCATTACAAGTGGCCACATATACCTGATCTTTTACAGGCGGCCAAGACCTGTTTCCTCTTGATAACGAGTATGGCTAGTATAACATTAGTGTCATTTCAGTCTATATAACACTAACTCCAAAACCTATCTAATCGACTTCAAACGATAAATCCAAACTGTTCAAATCGATCTACTTCATTAGTTATGCGTTTACATGTAAAATTTATAACTTTTTGAATTTATTTGGTATCAAGTCAAGCGGTCAAATGTGTGAGTTTTTAAGTTAATTTTAATACATTCATTTTTCAATTTTAAAACCGCTTGATTTGATACTAAAATAACTTGAAAATATAAAAAATTTGCATGTAAATGCATTACTCACAAAGTAAATTAGTTTGAACGGTTTGGATTAATCATTTTAAATCTATTTAATCAATTTTGAAGTTAGTGTCACGTGACACCGATGTTATACTAGCCGGACTCCTTGATAACATAGTTACAAAGATGATGATGCATGTGTTACCGGGGCATGTGAGTTCAGATGAGCGGGGTCCATGTTAATTAAATGCATTAAAGCTTGCCTAACGCAGAGCTTAATTCTTTTATATTATATATAATATTCAAACATTTTTAAGAGTAAATTATCTAAAATTAAATCCAAAATAAAGACATTAACTAACCAATTAAACAATTAACTTAGTGTACTGATTAATTCAAAAATAAAGTGGGCGAACAGTTACTGATCAATATCTAGGGAAATAAAGAGTGTGTGCTTGCAGAGTTGCATTTTATACCTGACACGCTCTGTTGTGTAGGGCCTGTGTATCTCTTGTTCATTTCCCCTTTTCTTCTGGCTCAGTATCTGAAGAGAGCAATAAAAAAGCAGAGGTGTAGATAAGATAACTTCAATATTGTGGATATGATATGGCAGTTGTCTTAATGACAACCAGAAAAAGAGAGCTGAAGAGTAATATAAACCGAGGTGTATTTTGTATTCTTATATATTTCTATTTTTTTTTTCTTGACAGCTCTAGGTAACAAACCAATTGTAAGAAACTTCGGTAATTCATGCAGTACCGTTCACTGCATGAATTGGCCAATGACAGTTTGTAAAACTTTTATCGACGTCTAGATCCATTACAAGTGGCACAATCGTATGAGTTTGTGAAGCAATCAGGTTGAAAGGATGGCTGATTTGGGTGTTAGTGTTGCTCGATTCAAATTTTATTGAGTTTCTTGAAATTACAGTAGTTTATGTTGTGTAATTTACCAGTAAAGTCAGGGCACAATGTCACTCTGTTTTAATGCCCAAAAGTTGTTTGAGAAATTCACGAGTGAGATTTTCTTTTTTTTTTGGAAGTATAGTTCAAACTGGTGCCAAGCTTACCGAAGAAGCTGGGTTTGCTATGTAAGGATAAAAGTGACACTTGCAATATGGTATTTGATAATGATTGAGAAGTTTCAAAGATGAAAGTTCATAATTAATGCTAAACATTATAATTGTGAGACTTATGAAAGAAGAGGAACCATGAACCATCACATCGTTCAAGAAACTACCACCGACACTCAATGCGTTGGAGACTTTAGGTCCCCTTGGGTTTAAATGATTCATGAGGCCATCATGTGTCTTATTTTGTTATTGTAATGAGCCATATTTTTTACCTTCTAATATTAGCTTTTTTCTTTATACATTTATGTAAAAACATATAGTACTTTAATCTTTTTTACGAATGGAAATTTAATAGGCGTGTCATCTACTATTTATAAAAAAAAATGACAAGGTAATTATGCACATACATAAATTATCAAGTACCGTATTGTCGTTGATTAAGAGCTAGCTCAAGTACAATAGGGACATCTGACCATAGAAGAAAAAATCGGAACTGGAAGCGGGATCGGTCTTTTGACTGTGGAAATTGGAATTGGGTAAATTTGGTCAGAATCAACCAAATTGGATAGGAATCTCGGACTTTTTTGCCAGAAATTTATTTTACTAAAAAAATAATTTGTCAACAATTTCTATTTAAACAAATGATTACAATCAAATAATCCACCAATATGATATAATACAAGTATTATTCCTCTTCAATAGCTGTTTAAACACTTATACTTACATGTAGTTATGTATTCTAGCGACAAAACATAGCATGATGTGGTGGTAGTTGGCTTAATTGATATTCTAGAGCTCCCTAGTTCGAGTCATACAAAAAGTAAAAAATTGAACGGCCGATTTTTTCCTTCTATACATTTGACCTTCTAAGCGTGATATACTACAGTATAGAAAAAAATATTTAGTGCTCTATATATATTATATCTATCCCATATTAATTATCTGTCGTAGAAATCTACAAAATAAAACAACGAAAAAAGGAAACATAGCAGAAAGCAACGAAATCAGAGGACATAGTTATGTACCTGGAAACCAATATCTGTTAAAGATCCCAGGAAATTTGTGATGATCGATAAGAATTTTTAACAAGGCCTTGCTAACATTTGTATGCGAAGATCAATTCTAATGAAGAAAATGGAAGCCTGATCACAACATCCATATTTGCAAACTTTCGGATAGAGAACTTTAGTTCAATCTCAATTCATTCCAGCTTCAAGTAACGATAATATAGTTATTGAACCTCAAAAAGAGAAAAAAGAAAAGAAATATAGTCGGCGTGTGAAGCTCCAAATGTTCATGTTAGAGTTTTGATTGACCAATTCAAACTGTTCAATTAGATTATAGATTTGTACTTCTCTAATATTTTCTGATAGAAGAAAATCTATTGATTTAACCAAAATGCTCTTACAACCTATATTAATAATATTAACAATATTAACAGTAATGATGATTATGATAATAATAATGACAACAACAACAATAATAATAATAATATTGAGAAGGAGGAGGAGCCTGAAACATCTTAAATCTATGAGCTATCCCAATTAACGCCTAAAATGTTTCATGAACAGATCTGTTATAATACGGTGATTTGAGTAGACCGTAACTTTAATTAAAAGTTATGTTATAGTGACTTGAAAAATACAGATCGACAATGTTGTTAATTACTCAAAATTTTGATTTTTCAAATTCAAACCATTTATCTGAGCCTCTTAATGTGCAGTAAATATTTATTTGAAAAAAATTATTAAAAAATTTCAAATTTAAGTGTTACAGTACTTCTATTATTTAGAATTAGTTTTTTTTCACTCTTAAAGTACAATAAGAAGGTTTACAGACGTCGTCATTCGTTAATTTTATAATATCTCGAGATATTATTTGATCGTATATATCATATTTCAAAAGTCAAGATGCAAAGTCAAAGTACTAGCTGATCATGAAACTGTTTGCGGAGCAATATTGTAGCACAATTGTTTTACTTAAATTGAAAATGAAAAATAATAAATTAAATGGGATTATGGACTTACCTCTCGAAGAAAGAAAAGAGTAAGCTAGTAGCAGCCCTTCAACCACACCAAGTGTTACAGACTTGCGCGTCTATCCTCGTCACAGGGATGTAGGGAGGAAAGCTCTGAGATGGCATGGTATGAAAATGAAATAAAAAGAAGTGCTGTGAGAGACCAAAGTTGGATTAGCAGCTTTGAAAATCTGTGGGAAACTGGTCCAATTTTTTTTTTATATTTAGAAAATAATAATTAAATGTAAAAAACAGATTAATTTTTTGTTAAGAGGGTTTGACACTCGTTTATACTACTCGATAGGATTATGCGCTTGTATTCAGATCTAGTACAACCGAGTTATAAATTTAAAAGCATTGACAACTAATCTGTCCATCGTGGTGCTACTTAATAAAACTTTCTGCTCAATTGCTTAATTTAATAGTAGTTATGGTGAGTAATTTACAGGCAAGGTCATGTCCCGATGTAGTGCGCAATAGGTATTCGAGGAAATTTGTGAGTGAAATTGTTTTTTTGTATCCTGTTCTAGAAAATATAGTTTGAACTGGTGCTAACCTAACTAAACCAGGGTTTGCTATGCAAGAACTAATATGCCACTTTCAATATGGTATTTGATAATGATTTAGACAAGTAAGATTGCTATAACTAAAAAGCAAACAAACAGCAACTCGGACATCCAGCAAACAAACAAACAGTAAGATTTTTTACGAAAGAGTGAGGACACAGGTGCAAATCGGACATCCAACAATAGCATCACTGACAAACAAACAGAATAATAGCAGTGAGAGATCAGCATTATTAATAACAATGTTTATATGGTGGAGGGAAAGGCACATCAGAGTTTTCACGGAAAGAAGAAACACAATGCAAGATTTGATAGAACAAATACTGGCATAAAACAGATACATGGCAATGGATTCGTCACAGTATCTGGACACGGGACTGCAACAAAGAAGTGGAAGAACTCAAACATGGGGTCATAGGGCAGCTGCAAACCTGTTAGAGGCGACATGCATATTTTCAACAAAATCAGGGACTAAAGTGAATAACTGCCTAAGGTGAAATACTGACCAGAGATGGCAAAGGCTTTGAGGCTAGATAACGGGTAGCAATTCACTGTTGGAGCGGGTCCGGAGGCCACTGGTACATTTACTGGTACGGAGCATGAAGCTTGCAGAGTAATTTTTGGGCAGATTATTATGAATTTCCACTGCTACAGTGAACGGAGAAACCAGAGGCCTCTTTCGTAAAAGTTACATCTATAATTTTACTTTCTTCATTTTCTAATTTTTAGCTTCTTTCTACTTTACTGTCATTTGCGTTTTTTTTCCTTTATTATGCTTTTTTGGCTCAGCTGTTTGAGCTTCCTTTCTTTTTAGTGTGTTTTACTATTACAAAACTCTTCTAATTTTTTTACCATTATTAATGATTTAAATATATGCTTTGACCCATATTATTCCTCAAAAAAAAGATTGCTATAACTAATATATTGAACTTTGTATGAAATTAGATTTTTTTTTATCAATTTAAAATATTTTACAATCTTTTAAGAATTAGGATAGATAGATATAATTTAATTTAAAAAAATAACCATTGAATAAAAATAATTATATTTTTTCCTCCAAAAGTATATATGACAAGAAAATAAATAAATAAATAAATATAAAACTTAGCCCTTCATAACATTTGATCATTTATAATATCACATTTCAAAAAGCAAGATGCGAAGTCAAAGTACCAGCTGATGGATCGTTTAAAGAAACTATATTATAGAAATCATAATTAAATAAAAAAATACAAATTAATTAAACTAAAATGGTATTACCAACTTACATCTGGAGAAACAAAAGAGCAAGTTAGAAGCACTTCCACCGCACCAGTTGTTGCTGCAGACTTGTTCTTTATCTTTTTCGTTTTTTGTTACCTTTTGGCCTAATATCAAGAGGAATGGACGCTTGGGATGCAGAGAGAGAGAAAAGCTCTGAGATGGCGTTGTATGAACAGGAATTAAAAAGAAGTGAGAAGTGACCAGAAATTGGGAGAGACGGAAGTTCGATTAGCAGCTTTAAATTCCTTGATTTTGACTGTTTGAATTTTGAGCGAAATCTTAAATTGCATCTACTCTGCTGTCAGTGACACAGTAGTGCATTTTTCACCACTCAATAAGTTGCAGGAATAGTCCTTGCAGTGCATCATGCTTATCCAGTTCTGGCACATATTGTTTGAATCTTAGGGGTGTAAACGAGCGTACTTTGAGTGGATAGTGTTAATATTAAATTTGTATCCATCTTTTAATAAATGAATATCAATACAAATATAAATAGTAAACGGATGTGAAAATTTAAAAATAAATCCTGTCTTAAACAAATATGGAGCAGATAATCTATGAATACAAATACAAAACGGATAATTGTTGGATAATTGAGTCATATGAATAATTAACTTGTATAATATAATACAAGTATTATAATCAAAACAAACGTTTTTTAGCAATGCAAAATATATATATATATAGAGGAGGGAGGGATCAAGTTACAACATTTTTTGAGTTACAACAAGTTACAACAAGCATTTTCTATATTTGAAAGTCCAAATCGTCGATCCAAACCATTAGATATGATCTCTATAATAAAATGTGCTTGGAGACCAAATTTTACATTTTTTGGAATTTTTTTACTATTTATTAAGATGGGTACAAAATTCAATGGTATGAATTTGACTAGTTTTTGTACCCATCTTAATAAATAGTAAAAAAATTTTAAAAAACGTAAAATTTGGTCTCCAAGCATATTTTATTATAGAGATCACATCTAACGGTTTGGATCAACGATTTGGACTTCCAAAATATAGAAAATACTTGTTGTAACTTGATCCCTCCTCATATATATATATATATAGAGAGAGAGAGTAAGGCTGGGGTGCTATGGATAGCATAGAGGGCTACGGTGCTACAGCTCAATATTCAATTTTTCAAAATCCTAACGGTCGATCTGAACCGTTCATCTTGTTCTCCATATTAATATGTGTTCGGAGACCAAATTTTACATTTTTTGGAAATTTTTTACTATTTTTTTAGGTAGGTAGAAAATCAAATATCTGAATGGTGCAGAATTTTTAGATCAAGTGATTTTCTACCTATCTAAAAAAATAGTAAAAAATTTCCAAAAAATGTAAAATTTGGTCTCCGAACACATATTAGTATGGAGAACAAGATAAACGGTTCAAATTGACCGTTAAAATTTTAAAAACTCGAATATTGAACTGTAGCACCGTAGTCCTCTATGCTATCCATAGCACCCAAGCCTTGTTCTATATATATATATATATATATAGCCACAAGGGGAATTGAAATATAATTGAGGACTTTATGTACAAGGACCTCACATTTCACGTGAAGTCCTTCAATCACATATTCACATTGTCCGGCCTTTGAAAAGGAAAGCGGATTCACATAATTGATATTATCTGCTTCTGTATCTGCTTCCTTTCCCTCAGGATAGAACCAGATATCTAATCCATTTACGAATCATCAAATTTATTCATTTTGGAATTAAGATTTGTATTTCAAATTTAGTAATGATCGACACTCGCATTTGCAAAATTATCCGCTCCGTTTATTAGTATATATGCGGGTCATAAGTGAATACGGAGCAGATTCAGACATATATTACCTGCTCTGTTTTCACCCCACGTTTGAAGCATTTTTGGAGTTTGGTAATTTGAGTATTTATTGGTCTCTGTGTTGCTTCATTTCGTAATTAATATAAAATTCAACATACTACAACAAAGTAGACATTTTTTGCGAGGGAAAAAAACATATTTATGACGGTCGTCCGTCGCAAAAAGAAAAAGCTGAACAATGAGGATAGTCCGTCGCAAAAAGTTACTTTTTTATCCTCGCGAAAAGTGTCTCATTCTTGTTCATGCTTATCTTTTTCATTAAAAAATTTGTTCAAGCTTATCTTTTTCATTAAAAAAAATACGGGGATAAAAATTATAGTCAGACCAATTTCCTAAATGTCACTATGCTAAGTATAGATAATACAGTTTTAATCCTAGGAAAAAAATGTGAAGTTTAAACACCAAGTAGCAAAAAAAAAGTGCTTGAATTTATGTATTGGCCAATGAAAATGCTTGCATTTATGCATTCTCAAGTTCCAAATGGATTTTTTCAAGTTACTTTTTTTTGTGGAAGAGATAATGGGATGACAACCATGCATACTCAAAAGCAATTTGCTCAAACATTACAATGCTAAAGAAAAAGGAATAAACAAAGTTTATTTACTTCTGACATTTGTAGTTCATTTGTGTCAAACACATGACTTAATTCATCTACAACCAAATAAATCTAAATCAATGGAATTAAAATGTTTTTATCAAAAACCACTGGTAATTTTGTTCTCTGTAGCTCTATAAATTGCAGAGACCAGAGGATATGACCTCCATATGCTGATATGCAATTATATGTATACTAAACGAAGATGGGCCCAGCCAATTTTTGTTGATGCATGTGACAATGTTCACTCCTATTAAGAAGAAAGCAAGTTTCGGATCGAGATTGCAACAGGTTGATCTAATTATGCAAAAAGAAACTTGAGACCTTTGCTATATGAAATGCACTAAAAATGTTTGTGTCTCCATTATTGCTAGCTAATTTTAGTTGAAATTTTAATCATAGAGTTTCATGGTAATTAATATGCTTTTGTCCTCTGAGATGGGATGTTTTAGATCTCAACTCTTTTGCTGGGAAAAAATTGTCATAGAGACTGACATTTGTTTGCCATGGAACAACCTGTTCAAACAATTTTTTAAGTATTAATTAGAAAATTTTAAAAAGTTTTTGAATTGTGAAGCTAGAATTTAGAAAGGGTAAATGAGTACCGTATTGATTTGGAAGAACTTGCGCAGATATATCTGAATTGGATAACTGGAATATTCAATTGTCGTATTGACATTCACTGCAATGGAATTCCTGCTCTGTTGTTTTCTGCAACAATACAAGAACAGAATTAGGAAGATATTTTTCCTTAAATAAGCAACCAATCCCAAAATAAATTTCATTAATTGTCAATACTAGAAAATTGTTATTGCCATGCATTCATACTAGGGCGACCAACTGGTCCCATATGTGATGTTCCTAGGCAACGTTGAATGTTCATCCAATCTACAATTTATTATTTTGGGTATCATATACCTTTTCCATGCTACAGGATTCTACTTTTCGCGATGAAAAACTAGCAATTTATTACATGGACTCTGCAAAAAAAAAAATAAGAAGAAGCCATTTTCATGCGCGAATTGTCATTGGAAATTTGATCTCCAGGGAATTTTATCACAGTAAAGAAAAATAAAATCAATTTCAGCAACAAAATGATCAGTACAGAACCATAAATTAAGTTGGTTGATTTATGTATTGTTCTGTCTGTTTTGTGCTTATTCTGGCCAACAATTGAATTGTAGTTTGGTTCGGTATTGTGCTACACTGATACCATTTCAAAAAAATTGGTTGGCACAGTAATCTAGATTAGTAATTAAATAATTGAAAATTTTAAATATGCATTTTATGATTTTTAAGTTAGTTACCCCAAATAAAATTTCTAATTTTTTTTTTTGTCATTGTTTCAATATTTTTTTTCTCTAGTGGATTTCTTAGTCAAGCTTTGTACTATGCATCTTTGCATGTACGGCGTGTATATATATGCTTTACAAATTAGAAAAAAACATATAATTCCTATAATTGATAAATGTTCCACCTTTTTATAATTTATTGAAAAACATATAATTCCTATAATTGATAAATGATCCATCTTTCTATAATTTATTGTAGTCCCGTACTGTCTCCTAGTGGTCTTATTTAATTTGAATTTTGTACTCAACAAAATAGATAACACAACCCTTCAAGAAACGGAAATAAATCTGCTGTGATTCTCAAAAGAATCACAGGGCTCTGCTTTTCCAAATCCACCCATCTATTTTTTAAATGCACAAATCTCAAAATCTGTTATTTTATATGCACAAATCCCAAAACAAATGAATGGGTAGATTTGGAAAAGCAGATCCTGTGATTCTCAAGAATCACAGCAGATTTGTTTCCGAAAGAAACAATGAAGACCCAACTCCAATGGCTGTTGTATTTATCTGGTATTTTCAGCGTTCTTTGCTCGTGATTATATATGTTATTTTTTTTTTTCTCAGTTCAACTGTTAACTACCAGAAACAGACCACTGACATGTTAAAAAATCAATGTGAAGCTTTCTTCATTTCAATTTTAATCTTCACTGCGTAATGAAACACATAATTAAATAAGCACTATAATTTTATCAACAAAGTTGCAGCAGTGCCATTATATTGTCAACTAAGGCCTTTTTTTTGTTAAAGTTTATTATGCTTCTAAATATAACAAAAGAATGAAGATGTTTCTTATATTTTGTTAATTAGTTGATACAAGCTTAAAAAAAAAAAATAGTTGATACTTGAATGTGTGAAAGAACAAGAGACAATAATTCCTCTTTAAAGGTAAATAAAATTAAAAAAAACAAACAAACTATGCGGTACATATGACATATGTTATCATGGGGCACTACGTACTGTGCCAAACAAAATAGAAAATTTTCACAAATTCTAGTTATATATAGTGAGGGTAATTTTGAAATTGTCCATTTGAACTCCAGGAAAGATTTTTCAAATTATAATGGGAAGTGGAAGAATAGTTACTCCTATGTATTTAGGACATACTATTTTCCAGGCATATGGAAGTGATCCAGTAAGTGGAACAACTGTTGAATTTTATGTCAGCAACAATAATCAAACCCTGGTAAGGTAAATCAGACTTCAATCATGCAAATTTCAAACCCTATTAAGGAGGAACATAATGTGTTTTTATTTCTTACACTCTGATTTTATATAAAATAATGTAGACCTCAACTTTATGGGCTTATTTGCATGAATCACAATATTATGTAGTTCACTGCAATTTAGTTTCCCTTCCAGCTATCAATTCCTCATCACAGTTGAGAAAGTTTCCATGTTATATATATTAATATTTGTACTCCTTAGCATTACTAAAAAGAAAAAAAAAATATGAATGATTATTTCTTTAGGATAATATACTGAAATCATAACCAAAAGTAAAAAAAAAATGTTTGGCATACAACTACATTAAAGCTGTACAATAGCATGCATACATAGTACATATGATCGGGCTGTTAAACTTGCAAATATCAATACCAAAGTACAAATAATAATACACAAAGCAAATAAAAATTACAAGATTGTTACTGGCCATTTAACCCTCATCCCAATCTGAAAAAGTTAAATAGAACTAGACAACATAGCATTCATAGACTGTGCATGGTAGTTAAATTTACAATCATCAAATCCAATTCCAAATAAAAATAATACACAAAGCAAACACAAATTCAACAAGGTTCCTTGAGTCATGAATTTCTTGGATAGTACGCTTAGAATTGCAAATTATATCACAAGTTGCTAAGGTAGTATGAGGCCTACAACTTAACAAATCACATATTTTTGCCATAAATAAGCACTACAAGGAACTGAGACTCAACTTTATTTTGATCCAAACTGGAAGGAAAAAACACAACAAAATATTATTCATTACATAATAACAACCTTCTTAAACAAAGAGCTCCGGGATGATTGACGCTGCATGCAATTCAAATGTGTGAAAGGCCTGCAATATGAAATTGACCACATATTTTTCAATTGTAGAGTTTTAAGAAAACTTGAAAAAAAGAGAGTAAAACAGTAATTATTTTATACCGATTATTTAATATACAACCAATAAACTAATTATGGGCATCGTAATCTCTCAAGTCAATAACATTAATTAATTAATGGTTGGAAAAATATAAAAGTTAAACTTCAGAAAAAGCATGGTGGAATTGCAATTGTGTCTAATCAGTTTAAGTGTATTCAAAGCAGCAAAATAAACTTATTCGTGATTATATAATAGATGATGGTAATTTAAAATTTATTCGTGTCAAATAAAACTTGCTTATTACAGAAACATACAACATAGATTTTCCAAAAAAAGAAAATAATAATAAAACAGTTATTTTTCTCATTACATAAAATATTCATGAAATGGCAATAGAATAAATCTTGCATGCAGGAACAATTTTTTTTCTTTTGGAAATAATGAATAAATAAGTTGAGTCATTACAATCATAAAGAAACAAGTGTAGATCAGTTTTCTAAGGAAATAAACAAATAAGGACACAACAATCTTTTTATGCATTTTGAGTAGGGGTGAAAACGGAGCGGATACGGAGTGGATAATGCTGATATCATATCCGTATCCGTTGGATAATGAGCAGATACGAATACAAATGCGGACAGTAAACATATATAAAAATTGAAAATTAAATCCACCTTAAACGGATACGGATATGGAACAGATAGTCCACAGATACGGAATTGAATACATATATAAAACGAATAATAGTCGGATAATTTTGTCATACAAGTTTTAAGATACAAATATCAATTAACAAGATTAAGAAAATAAAAAAGCAAATAAAAAAATAAAAAAAGATTAAAATGGAGGTGTGCATGTCCATTACTTAATGGAGAAGAAAATAAACAAGAGGTGCGGAGGAAGATTTATAAAAAATAAACTGGGGAGTTGAAATTGGTCCCGTCTGTCCGGGTAAAAAAGTTCGCAGAGGACAAGAGCAATAGTCCCATAACTAGTATTAAAAGAAATTTGAAGCGCTCATATATAAGCCGGTCAGGAAACAGATAAATGAGAATTGATTCTGTCGAGTGTAACCGCTTAAGTGTCTCTGCAGACCATCCACTTGAAATAAACAAGAGTGTAACTTCCTCTGGAAAAACTCCCAAATTTAACAGGCATATCTCTGCAGACCATCCACTTGAGGGAAACGAGGTGCTGGATTCCCTTTGGGACCTCCACTAGCTTTTTCAGTTCCCACAACCAAATCTCTTCCAGGGTCACCATGGTGCCCTGCTCCATCTCCACTTGAATCAGATTAGGCATTATATACAAGTCCAGTCTCTTCAATTTAGGATCATTTTGTAGTTGAGACCATCCAAGCCGTAGCGTTTGGATACTATCCCCAGATATTTTGAATAAAGGGGATTCAAGCATGGTTTCTTTCAGCTTCCCATGGAGACCTAACCTCTGAAGACATTGTGGGAGGTTCAGGCCTTCCAATTGGAGAATCTCTTCCTCATCGCTTGTATTAATAGATAAGTATGAAAGGAAACTCATCTTTGATAACGATTTGCACAATTCTACTGAGTGGTTTTCTTTCACATTCCTTATCCGGAAGCTTCTCAGTTGAGTTAAATTACCCAGTTCTCTTACTACCATACCATTTGATTCTAATGCCTTTATAGTCTGGAGATCTTTCAGGTAAAATATGCCCTTAGGTAAAGAGATTCCAGTACGAGTCCAGAATGACCTATATGTAGGATCTACCACCACCTCAACAAAGAGATGGCTTAACTTTTTTAGCTCTGATATATCATCTGGTAGGTTTTGTATTTTGGAAAGTCCGAGATCAAGTGTTTGCAAGTTGCGAAATTTTTTGATAGATTTTGGTAAACATTTAACCTTTGTTTTGCTCAGACCCAAGTAGTGGAGATTGAACAAATCCCCAATTGCATTTGGAACCGTTTCTATCGGCAAGCCTTCTAAATCCAAAACAGTAAGATATCTTGACTTATCAAAAACCATGGATAACAAAGGAGATGAGGACACATCATTGTCAACTGACATAAAGGTTCTGAGTTTTGGTAGACAAACATCATGGTTGACCGTCTCCCTTAGATTGATTATCGAGAGCCGACGAGTAGAACCATCGACATTTTCTGACTTATTATCCTCATGCAACAATCCAAAATTTTCCTTTTTGCATAAAGAGATGGCCAACTCTCTCAATGTGTCATGCATTTTGCACCTCTTCACCCTACCAAAATAATTTTTTGTTGCAACTTGTAACATGCAGCGATTTACGAGTTCCATGAGATAACCCTCTGCCACCTCTTCTAATGTGCTTCTCCCTTTTTGTTCTATAAAGCCCTCAGCTATCCAAAGCCTTAACAGTTTCTTTCTTGCAAGTAGAAAATCCTCTGGAAACAAACTACAATATAGAAAGCAATTCTTGAGGTACTTTGGAAGGTACTTGAAACTTAGCATAAGAATATTTTTCAATGGATCCAAGCTTGGGTTGTTGTCTAGCTGCCAGTTAAGTTGATCAAATAACTGTCTCCATTTGGATTCTGTCTTCTCAAACAAGGACAACATAACACCTATGGAAACAATAGCTAGCGGCAATCCACCACACTTTGAAGCAATCTTTCTTGCCCACTCTTCCAGGGGAGGAGGACATGCGTGGTTTTTTTCATGATTAAAAGCCTTTCTACAAAACAAGGACCATGAATATGTTTCTGAGAAAGGTTTTAGCTCTAGTCTCTTGTTTTCTGGAGCAAGATTAGCTACCTCAGCCATTCTGCTAGTAATCACTATTTTGCTTCCCCGATGGTTATCAACAAGTGTGTCCCTTATATCAAGGAATGCTTTTGGATCCCACATATCATCTAAGACGATCAGATATTTATGTTCTCCCAAAAGATTTTGTAAAGTTGTATTCAATCTCAAAATATCCATGTTGGTTGCATCAATTGTAACACCCTTCTCATCCCTACATATTTCAGAGATTATATTCCGTAGAATAGTTTCAGTGGTATATGATTGAGATATAGAAACCCATGCATGACGAACAAAGTTTTTTCTTACTCTCTTAAAAACATTGGTAACCAATGTAGTTTTCCCTACACCACCCATTCCCCAAATGGATATAACAGAGAGTTGCTGCTCCCCAAAATTTAGCAACTTCGTTAATTTCTCCCTATCTTCTGTGATGCCCACAAGATAATCTTCATCCACTAAATGTGCATACGCAGCCACATTGTGTGAGTACTTGTTTGAGAAGTTAGAGTTCTTTTCATTTTTTATTTCTATGGTTGGCAACCATCGTTCTTTCACCCTTGCAAGATACTGAAGCCTTTGCTCTGCTTCATGCACTTCAGAGGCAATTCGGTTAATAGCTATCAATAACTTCGGCTCTTTAAAACGTTTTTTCAGATAAAATGATATCCCACCAAACTTCTGATTACCAATTAGGTATGCAAATTCAGCCACGATATCTTCAATATCATTTGCTAACTTCTGTACCTCTTTTATCCAAGCTACTTGAGATTCATTGCTTGGGTGCTCTGTTTCTATCCCATTAAGAAATCCTTGCATCACGTGAAATTCAGTACTAATATTGTTCATGTTTAATTTGAGGTTTGGGTAAATTGAGCGAAGCTTTGAAAATTTTGAGCTTGCTAGGCTCGTTACTTCTTTAGCCAAGGCTGCTCCAAGGACCTTGAGGGCTGCAAGAATGGCCGTCTCGGCCATGCTCAGTTAATCAATTTCAAATATACTTCTTACTTATCCATTCATTCGAGAGCTGTTCAAAGCAAATATAAAGATTAGGCTATCTCATTAAATTTTCAATTGGTTTTCCTCATATATAAAATCTTTACACAATTTCTCTCTCTCTCTCTCTATGTTTTTTTTTCAATTTTCTCTGTTATTCCTAATTGATATTCTATTCTTTAAAAAGTAATAATTAATTATTCAAAATATATGTTTAGATAAATATAGTTGGAATTTCGGGTATGGAACAAATTGGTTTTGTGTTTTCCTAGACATTTGTGATTTGGATTAATCTTAGATGAGTTAGATCGATATAGACATTTTTGAGAGAAATAGATCAATATAGACTTAAAACAATGAAACATGGTGTTACGACTAATGGAAATTTGAGGCTCCATCACGGAATGGGGCTTCGATTAGTCATTTAAGCATTTGTTCTGGGATAAATGAAAAGGTTTCGAGTGCCGTAACTGTCCATCAACCAAGGGACTCTCACACCCTATGTATCTGGTCATGAACCAAGGGACTCTCACTATTTTGCCAATTTTTGAAGTGCACAAGGCACTATTTCGCCTAGTATAATATATTAATATGATCCACTGTCTGAGTAATAACTAATAACTTATGAACACAGTCGAATATTTAGAGAAGGTTTCTACGGAGAGAAACTAAGTACAGAAAGAAAGAGACACATTTAGCAAGGGTTTGCACTTGGTTTTACAGAAAACCACAAGCTTAGAATGAGGTTCTTGAGTCATGGAACAGATAAACCTGGCTGGGTTTCATGGTCTTTTTTCAGCCGGTAATTTTTAAGAGATTTGAAAACTTAGGATGTGTCACACGTGAATGTAACTCATAAGATCTTCTGAACAAATCAAAGAATTGCGGTATATATATATCATGTTCCGTTCATGATTTCTTTCAAATATACAAAATAACCTAAATGTACATACATTAGAATTATCCATAATCCATAATAATAAATTCCGATAGTTTCATACCTCCATGCATGCAGTTGGCATCCCATGGAAGTTCTCATCCAAAACTTTTTACCTTTTAAAAAATTTATCCATTTGCGACCCATGTGGCAGTTTACATGGCAAGTTAACTATACGAACTTTGAAAATCGCTGATCCAACGGTGGCTATTTGGAACAGTAAAATCAGGAGCCACCATTGGATCGGCGATTTTCAAAGTGGCTTAATAAATAGTAAAAAAATTTCAGAAAATGTAAAATTTGGTCTCCAAGCAGATTTTAATATGTAGAACACATCTAATGGTTCAGATTTATCATTTGGACTTTAAAAATCAGAAATTGAATCGGTTGCACGGGAGGGTTGGTGCAAATGTTTTGATATTAGCCACCCTCTCTCTCTCTCTCTCTCTCTCTCTCTCTATATATATATATATTGTGTGTGAATGTCAAACCAAAATTTTTTTTCCTATTCCATTCAATGTTATAATATGTCTCCGTTGCAACGCACGGACACAATACTAGTATATATATTATATCTACCCCCATATTAATTATAGATGTCGTATAAATCTAAAAATAGAAAAAGGAAAAAAGGAAACATAGTAGAAAGCAACGAAAACAAAGAACTTAATTGAGGTACCTCGAAACCAAGATGTGTTGAAGATCCCAATATGTGATGGTATGAATTTTTATGGAGGCCCTGCTAACATTTGGATGTGAAGATCAAGCCCAAGAAAAGAATGGAAGGTCGAGCACAACAGTCATATCTGTAAAATTTAGTATAGAGAACTTTAATCCAATCTCAAATTATTCCATCTGCAAGCAACAATTATACTTTTCTTTTAACCTAAAAAAATAAATAAAAACAATGCTTACACAATTTCCATAACAATAGCATAGTATTTCTAATTTTCTTGACAATTATAGATAAATACGATACTGGACTAAAAAGGAGTCGTGCTAAAGAAATAAAACATATAGTAACAATAGGAAATATCCCCATGCATAAAATGTTCAATGAACATGTCTTAATCCGCTGGTCCTGGTAGGCCCTGACTTTGATTAAGAGTTACGTTATAA